>JAUKPT010004631.1:0-10965 GCA_032273505.1 Nanomia bijuga
ATTAGGTAAGCCAAAATCATAATGTACACGAATCAGTAGGTAACGTACCAGCTTGCCACACTATCTCGATTGAGTGTGCCTCGTATCTCAACATCAAATAATCTATACCAAACATTCGTATCGATTGTCTCTATCATAGAAGTGGAATATATTGTTTTTGGAGGTTTCTAGCTAAATAATAATAACATGTAAAATCTGAGAAGATAACAATCCATGCATGCTTTAACAATAACTATCAATGAATGCTTTAAGCATTCAATTTCCTTTTGTCTAATGATCCATTCATTTAAAAACTATCAATGAATGCTTTAAGAATTCAATTCCCCTTTGTCTAATGATCCATTCATTTAAAAGCTACAATGTATGCTTTGAGAATTCAATTCCCCTTTGTCTAATGATCCATTCATTCGAAAGCTATCAATGCATGCTTTGAGAATTCAATTCCCTTTTGTCTAATAATCCATTCATTTAAAAGCTATGAATGCATTCTCATAAATATATTTCAGAAAATCAATTTATTTTTAAATCCCGCATGTTTCACACAAATATTTTGTATTTAATGGGAAGTGATTAAATTGCCTTTCACTCGAATTTTTTTTAAACACTGAAAATGGGTCAGCTGACAAAAGAACAACGTGTTTTTATAGTAAATTCTTACACAGAAACTCGTAGTTTTAGAACAGTACAGAATCAATTTAGAGAACAATTTCCTGATAAAAATGTGCCGTCAAAATCCACTATTTTAAGAAATGTAAATAAATATAACATCTATGGTACATCACTTAACTTAAACCAACACAGTTCAGGCCGCTCTCGTACTGCAAGAAACGCTGAAAATATAGAGACAGTTCGGGCTGCGATTGAAGAAAATCCAAGATTGAGCGCCAGGCGGAATGTAACTGGTCTTTCGTCAGCAACATTTAATCGCATAGCAAGGTAAGATTTAAATTTTCATACATACGTGATGAGAACTTGTCATGGTTTACATGTTGGAGATTTTCAACGTCGTGAGCACTATTCGCAGTGGTTTTTAGAAAAATGTGGGGAAGAACGTTTTATTCAAAACATATTCAAAATTAACAGATCAGTGAATACTCATAATGTTCGGTACTACGCACTAAGAGGTCAGCCAGCCCCCTAAAGACCACTATTATGAAAACCCTGATTATAGGGAGAAAGTGACTGTATGGACAGTCATCTGTGGCAATGGTCATATATTAGGGCCACACTTTTTTTATGTCAACCTGGATGGTGAAACTTATCTAAATATGATTAATGAACTAGTTGTTCCTGAAATGATGGAACTCTTTGAATACAATCTATTTGGAGACTCTTTGTTTAAAAATTATTGGTTCCAAGATGGTGCACCAGCCCATGGAACAATAAACGTCAGAAACAGGTTGAATGAATTATTTGGGGCTAACGTGGTGGCGTTACATCACGAAAGAGAATGGCCTCCTAGATCCCTCCGACTTAACGCCCTGTGACTTTTTTCTGTGGGGTTATATGAAATAGAAGGTTTTGCAAACACCTCCTGAAAACATCTTGCAACTAAGAGATAGAATAATTTCAGAATTTGATTTGCTAAAGCAGAACCCGCAAATGATTATCCGTTCAGTAACAGCAATGTAGATGCAAGCTACTATCTGCTTGGAACATAATGGGGAGCTTGTGGAAAGACGTTAGAAATATGATTTCTGGAAATAAAATTGTTTCTAGATATGTTTTTTTTTTAATTCATACATTGCTTTGATCTTTTATGTTTAGGTTTAATAAATAATAGTTGTTTTACATTTTATGTATTTTTACTACTTTTATCTTTTCAAAATTGTCATCACTTTTTGTATTTTTAACTTTAGTCCAGTTAAAAAAACACATGAGTTTATCATCCTTTTTTAAGCAAATATCTATGCGAGTGGGTGAGAATTGAAAACATGGAGATGCAGCAGCCAAATTTGATGCGGCATGAATAATAAACTCATGATTTTTCTAACTGGCCTTTCACTGGAAAGAAGGTGTACAAGATTTTAATTTTTTTTCGATTGTTTTGCCGATTTTTTTTTCGATTTTCTGTACAGCTGTACGAAATGTTTCGATTGATATACCCCTCGGCCTTATGTGTCACAAATATTCTACATTAATGTACTTAATCCTAGGGTTAAATAACTGTTGAAAAATCTCAACCAAAAAATTATTTCCTTTTCTTTTTTCCTAAATGGTGAAACAGTTAAGGACAAGGCAAGGACAATTGCATATGAAACTTTGTATTTCTTCTTTAATTTATTGCCCTGGCCTTTGTTAACTTTATTTAAACAATTTATGTGGCTTTCTTAACTTAGTTAAAAGGAAGGCCCAGTGCAACGTTTGAAATTCAATACTTTTTTTCTAATCATTCTGCCCTCTTCCTTTTTTCCTCATGCTTCTTGATGATTTTCATATATAAAAATATGATTTTGTTACCCACTCGTCTGAGTTGAGAAAGTTGTTCACAAAGTTTAATGATAAACCCCCTTTTTCTCTATTCTAACTTTTGTCATTTTTTTCTCGTTGATACCTAGTTTTTGTTATAGAGTAATGTAAAATTATTAATATTTAAACGAAGAGAAAGAATATATGTATATTACTGAAATATTTAAAAGTTGTGCTATCAAAAACAATAGTGACCTTACGTTAATATAGATTGATATTGAAAAAACAAAACAAACATTTATTGGGATTTTTATGAAGCATTGTTCATCGGGTGCCCCTCCCCCCTCTCACTACGTGTGAGTTAAAAGAAGTTATATGATAATAATAATAAGACACCCGCTGTGATAATGGTAATATGGTTAGGAAATATTAAAAGTCAAGTGTTTCCCGGTGTTTTGGCTATTACATCACGATTAGGATGTTGAAAAAGAAAAGTTTCATTTTTCACACGAAAACAAACGAAACACCATAATTTTCTTTCACTTGTCTGAAGCATACTGTTTGTACCTTTTCTACTGTTTTTTGTTGGTTCGAAATCTGATTTTAGTAATATCAGAAATTGTTGTATATAAAATTCAAAGAAAGGAAGAGATTGCGAAAGAATATTTTCTTGTTTTGTGGTTTTGCCTTCAATTGCAAAAGTTTATTCACTGAAAACGTTTAACACCTTTTTCTTGAATTGGTAATTTTGTGTAAATAACATACAAGCAAGCGCAAATTTGTTTCTTGCAAAAAATAATTATTTTTCAGGAAGGGCTCAAGTTGATTATCCACACAAAAAAACTGATGTGCCTCTCGGTAAACATTTTCCTCCTTTGAAATAGAAATGTTCGTAATGCATTAATGGCATCATTTTTGTTTTTGTTTTTTTTAGATTTAGAATTTTTAAATACGAAACTATCTACTTCCATAACCTCTATCTTCCTTTACGTTTGTCTTATGCCCCATCTCCTTACTTTTTTTAAACTCAAAAACGTTAAATCAAAGTTTGAATGTTCGGAACTAGGTTGCGAAGTGGCAAGATGAAAATTAAAATGTCGAAAGGGGGGCAATGGAGTTAAAAGAAATTTTCATTTTTTAAACTAGGTGAAATATTTTTGTTCTTTCATTACTGTGTATTTTTGAATTTCTTTTTTCAAAAGTTCCTTTTTAACTACATTTATGTTATTTCCGCAGAAAATGTAATTTTATGTTTATACGTTCGCAAAAAAGGTGGCATAACAATATTTCTTCCTTTGTAGTAATGAGAACCACTGTAGTTATGGCTCCATTTCTCCTTTAAAAAGAAAAAAAATAATTTATTGCATGAATATTTTGCGGTTTCACGGTCGAGGCCATAAAACCTCGAAATTAAAATGCCGCGGTTGTGTGTCATTGTACGAAGGGGCTGGTGGCACGCCGTCGAGCGAGGAGGGAGTGAAACAGCTGTGTCATCCTCGATATGAAATTGGTCAAAAGAAGGTTGGTTAGGCTCGTTTATTCAGAAGCCTCCACTCCACTCAGAACCCGAATGATCCTTGTTAGGGGTTGTGTTCGTGGTGGTAGTTCGTCTGGAACAACCCATCATATACATATCAGGATAAAGTAATCAGGAGAACATTAATCAGGAGACAGCGACAACTTGCAGAACGTGACAGGCTGACATTAACTCTTTATGGAATGAATATGAAAGAGTGACAGGACAGGAAAGAGCCAAGTGTTTGGTGTAATTATGCACGAATATTACGGCTTGATCAGGCTAATTCAAGTTGCGTATTTCTGACCTTATATGCCTATCGTTAATGAAGTGAACGAAAATATTCTGTGATCTCATGTGTGCCGTTCAACTTGTTCTAATGATTTTTGTATGTTTTTTGTCTAGGTACGTTTATATATAGATGCTTGTATATTTTATTGTTTTTCTAGGCTTCTGACGATTACTATAAGCATAAAACCTCTCTGGTAAAGCTTATGTTTATTTGAATTTTTGATAATCCAACTGCTTTGCGATTCTTTTTGTTACACACCACAATTTTCAAATAGGCACCACCACAATACTAAATATCATAGCGTTACCGACTAACTGCTTGACCCCTCCCCTCCTTGGAACTCAAAATACTTTTGATAATCTGCATATTGTTTAAGATTATTCAGAAGCTCACAGCCTGATGATTGATTCTTCTTTGCTCTTTAGAGTTTTCAGATTCCCAGGATTTAATAGCTGCTATCGGTCAACACTCAAAATCCTTAGATCCCACAGCAGAGAGTTTTCTCAAGGTACTGCTCCTTTATTCTATATAATGTTGATTGATATCTTGGCATTTTAATTGACATTGCACAACACTGGATTTGATGTCCAATGGATTGATTGATTTGTTGCTATGGGACTATCTATGTAAATCAAACAAAACTTCTTGGTCTAACGTTTATGTCAATTTGAAAATAAATGGGAAAACTTATATTTTAAATCGAAAGAGCTATTTCTAGCAAATTAATAGACCCTGCCTGAAATTTATATTTTTCTAAGGAGTTGATTTTTTTCAGAAAGGAATGAGACAAAAACCACATCTAAAGATAGATTCTTAATTGAATTGGCCAAGGGGTAATCGACTCATGGTGAACTCTGAATGTGCGAAGAAATGTTGAAAATCGTGCCAATATTGTATCGTATTGAAATCAATTCATCAAAATTAATAGTACATCATGATCTCTGCAAATTTAAAAAAAAAACACTGATATTTTCAAAACAACTGTACGAGAATTTGAGTCTGTGATTTATGCATTTGAATTCTTTAAAACTCACCGTTTGCTTTTAATTTAGGCTGTCATGAAGCTGAAGTTCACGACTAAAAACCTTTCGAAGATTCGAGGAGACAACAGTAAACTATACAAAGATGAACTGCAGGAATATGCACAGAGTGATGCATTCAACAGTTTCACGAAACAAGTTGTTGCAGTGGATTTGAATAAAGTTTCTGATATTATCAAACCTTATCTTGTAAGTTGCTATATCCATTTATTTTAGGATATTTAAATTCCTTGAGAGAAATCTAGGGCAGCAATTTATATAAACCAAAAATAAGTAATCTTAACTCTAATTAATTATACTGGGCTCTGGAGAGAACTGATATTTAGTGGGGATATTCCTTATAACATAAACCTTCATTGAAAAGATCAGCCTAATATCGTTTTCGAAACAAAATATACCTGGTGTTCTGTGTTTGATAAAAATGGTTTAAAATATAGGGAAATTCGTACTCTCCCCGACAAAAGTTCAATAACTTCGGACAAAATAGTCAAATTTACCTGACACTTTATAGAAAGGTGCTAAACTGAATAAAACTGAGAGTCAGAAAAAAACAGTGCACAAGACTTCACTATTCATGAGTTATGAAACAAAATCCAGCAGGGGGCACTTTGGAACTGCCAGGCTGTATAGTGGCTCATACTCAAACCTTAAGAAATATTATGGTTTAATTTTGTCTTTTTGTTTTTTTATTTAGTGGCTACAAATTTGTGAATGGCTCCCCCCTCGTATCCAATTAAAACAACCATGCCTTTTGTTTTCAACAAACAAAGATGGTTTTAAGTGAGTTGGTTACAATTATCTTTTTCTTTGCTGTCCAGCACCGTGACCTTCGGTTGCCCTTCAAAACTCTCAGTTAATATTAGTTATAGAAAAACATATATAAGTATGCAGGAAGGCAGCTGCTGCCCTCTGAAATGTTCCCTGCCCGTTACTGCCGGGATGTAGGCACTCCAAAGATTTCTCCCGTTTCATCATTCGTCACATTGGTGCTCACTGTCCATTTCAAACAGGATTGTTACAATATTGCAGTATTTGCATTATATTTTTCTTTAGGAATCCAATAATAAGAATTATAATCTTTATATTGGACAGGGGCAATTATAACGACCGATCAGCGATCAATTTCATCGGTATACCTTATAGCTATCTTCTATTCCGTTATTTTGGTGGAAATAATTTTGACCTATCGATCTTATCGGGAATCTAAATTGTATTACAACAGGCCCTAACAAAGGATACTGCTGACTGCGTTCTCAGCTTTATATTGATTTTGTTATTAGCTTAAAAACCCTGTACCAGTTATGCGATGAAGAAGAACAGACACTTATCATTATACAGATTTCATCACAAGAGGTGAGTTTCTTGTTATTTTCGTGTTCATTTAAGTATTATGTAAAACTTGAATGTTTGTTTTTGCCAACTGTAGAGGAAGCCGATTTTGTGTCATTTTGCTATCGACTCGAATTTCTCTGTGTGTGAGCATAAGTAAGTAAATATTTCTAACCTTTTTATTCGTACCCTAGTTTCGTTTTTGAATATATCGAGATTTCTTTATTTGCGTACATCATCTGTTCTGATGTAAACATTTTGATTGGATGTATCATGTATCGTCGATTGCGGGTTTCGTATGTTCGTCATTGCGAACACTAAGAAGTGCAATGATGTCATAATGGTGTCGGGTTCGATTTCTGCAGGTCTTTTTTTTCACCTTTTGCATTTTGCGTTTAGTTCATCTTTTGATTAAGTTCCAGTTAGTTTGTCTATCAACTACTAAATATTCCATACGAAATTCTTGAAAAATCTAACAATTCCATGGTTTAGATCCCTCTAAACGCTACTACTCGGCAAAAATTCGTCGTTCTTTCTTTATTTAAGTATATTTTTGTAAATTAAGTACCGAGTCAAATTCCCCCTGCTTCATATTTCCCAAAATAATTGACTAATTTTTTGCTCGATTGATTTATTATGATCTAGTATCTGATAAAAATGTGTCCTGAAAGTTGCAGAACTACTAAATACCCGGAAGGTACTTTCCTTAAAATGACCTGCACGATGTCTAGGCCTATAGTAAAGAACGCCATATGGTTTTACCGAAAATATGATGCCATTTCCATGTCTGGAATACACTGTGGGTTTTTTAAGAATACTATATCTAAGGATACCGAAGCTCAAAAAAGAATAATCTTGAGGCTCAAATCATTAAAAAATAATTTTTAACTTTCTCCTTTTTATCAAACTATTTCATGTACCTTAAACGAGTAAAATTTTCTAAATTTATAGTTTTTGTATATTTTTGCATATTTTCAATGTCCAAAAGAAGACGATAATATTAAGAATATCATAAGAATATTTTTAGTGTATATGCAGGTTCCACCTATCCTTAATTCCCGCCTCCAGAATTCTTTGATTTGCCTGTAAGTCTCAGAAGATGCATGAATCAGGTCCTCAACCCAAACTTTTTTAAATCATTTTTTAAGAATCTGATTTTCTTGAAAAATAATAGTTATCAGTGATAAATATTGATATGTTTGAAGATAAAACTCCATCCCCACCCCCTTTTTAAATGCACTCCTATCCTCAGGTAACCCCCTGTACTACGAAAAAGCTAATTTTGCGACTCGGCCCCCTCCAAAAAGAGGGAAGTATATACTGTGAGTAATCATAGTTGTATATACTTGATGGACGTTTTCTTCACTTTTCTTTGCTTTAGACAATTGGTTGTTATTTATCAGCAGCATTATCGGAGAGAATAAATGGACATAAAAACCTGTCATATTTTGGTACAGGAGAGACATCTATATTTAGACTCGACCCTCTACCTGTATGCTACTTATGGGACAAAGGTGTTGATGTAGGTGGATTACATGGACAGCGGAACAAATATGTTTTTATCGATAAACAACCTATCTCGTTCGAAACGAGTAACAGACGTTTTAGTCGAAGGCGTAGTAGCGCGCGAAAGACTTTCATGAGACAGTTATCCAGAAGACTTTCGAGACAGAATTTCAGTCGCAGCATAAGTGTTCCGCATCGCGACGATTTCACGCACACCGAACCGTTATCGGCACTCCATTTAAAATCAAAAACTGCAGAGAACGCTAATTCTTTGTTGAATGATGAAGGAGCACGAAAGCGACTTCTGATGCGACACAATTCGTTACCGTCCAAGGCACCAGTCTCTATGAAGATTTCGGATACGATTCTATCACATTCTCCACCTACAAGTAAACTTGAATTTTTAGGTACAGATACAGAAACAAATGTTGCAGAAGACGCAATAGTTCAAGCAAATACCGAAGAAGAAGAAGAGGAAGAAGGAAAGCCTGTTGCTTCTTTATTTATATCTTGTGATAATTCTAATTTTACGGTCGGCGGAGGGTAAGTTCGATATATTCTTGGAGCAGACTTCTGAGAAGTTTTTTGTGTACTCTTAAAGGTTTGCTTGAGCCTGCTAAATCTATATGACGAGAAATGACTTTTATTAGTTTTTTTATTTCATTATGATTCCCAAAGAAAGAACGACATATAACATTTTTTTTTCTTTTTTGGGGGGAGGGACAAAAACTTTTCATTTCCTGTTTCAAAAACATTATTTTCTTCTTAAAAACCATTTATTTTCTTCTTTTTATGTGATATTCATTAAATACAGTACAGGGTGGCCAGTTCCTGGAAAATCCTGGGAAAACAGGTATAATTCGTTTAAGTCTTGGAAAGTCCTGGAAAAATGAAATATTCCAATCTTCTTAATGACTTTCAAACTTAGATAAAACTTTTTGGTTATTCATAGTTGTATCTTATAAATTTTCGTGCTATGCTTCTTTTCTCTTTTCTTTTTTGTGATTAACACTAGCGGTCGCGCCAAAAACGCCACTCAAGTCCAGGAATAGATAAGATTTGGCCAAAATGTCCGTCTGGGAGGAAATTAGGGTTTCTGGCCAGAATTTTGTTATGTTTTTATGTTTTAATTCGTTCTCTATCTTATCTTCTCGCGCCGAATATGTTGTATGTTTTTTCATGGCTAAAAGATATATTTCTAAAACAATTTTTTCAATCAAAATTATATATCTATTCGATGTAAATAATTTCGGTGTCAGGGAGGGTGAGGGGTGTGGTATGAAAACTTTCTGGATTGTTTTTGCTGAAAAGCTTTTCAAAATATTTGGTAGGCATGGGAATATTTTGTTATATTTTTTCTAACACTTGTGAATTAATCCACAAGACATAGGGTATAATAATATAAAAAAAGGACTAATTATTATTTCATCATTTCTATCTTTCAACATATCAATCCTTTAATTATATATCAACATTAAAATTAACATTACGAAAAATCATCAGAAAAAACTTTTATGGTATTCTCGTAACGTCGTAAGATATTCTTTATGTCATCTTTTCCAAAAATGATTTTGCAGCTTTGTTACATAATTCCAACGATTAACTAAATTTGTATTCAGAATCTATTTTTCTAACTTCTCCCAAAACAAAAAATGATTTGGGGTCAGTTCTTCATCATCAATATCAACACTGACTGATATAAGTGGTCTCGAGTTGATAATTATTGTGGATAACTCATCGATTCGTAAGGAGCTTCGCCCAATGACTTTCTTCAACGAATTCTTTACACATGCGACTAACCGTTTGAAAAAACCACCTGTCCAAGGTGCTGCAGCCACGTTAATTTTCCACTGTATTCCCTTTTCGATTAGGAACTCCTTCGTATCAATTGCAGTAAACGCTGTTCCATAGTCCGATATTACGATTTTTGGACAACCACGTTTCGCTATAAACCTACGCAAACTTGACCTCAAACTTGTGTCTCGAACAAGATCCAAAACAACACCTTGTATTTGTGTACAACATGATATAACACTTGTTTGTAACGTCTTTGTCGGAACTGTAAACATTCTTAACAAATAACGAACAACAACGATCTACACCAACTGCCATAAAAGGTCTGTTTCTCGTCACTTGATCTGTTGTTAGTTCTGGTGCCTTAGTGTATTCGCACAATCTACCATGAATCCTATTGCACACAACACATTGACTAATAATCTTCTTCACATAACTCCGCACAATCCAATACTTTGTTCGGAATTTGCTAAGTGTCTGTCCAACACCTGTAATGCTACTAAATGAAAATATAAAATAAAAACAAACGTGTTAAATTATGATTTTGATAAGGTGTTACTATATATTTCGCTTCATAAGGTAAAAAGGCATTCGATATACAACCTTTTCTCTGAATAACTTGTTCGTCTTCAAATAAATTTAACTGCAACTGAATATTCTTATAGTTCACGTTTAAAATACATTTGATTTGATTTCATCGACATAAATTTCACGTTATTAATATCCTCTAATGTAGCGTAACAGCTTAAAATTAATTGTTCCTTTGAAATTGCAGGTTATAGATTTTAACAAAAGCAGACATACATAACAATTTATTTAAATTACTAAACCTATTAATATCATGTAATATACTAACTGAATTATTATTACACAGAACATTTACTTCCTCATCAAGATCACATACACCATCGAGAATATCATAATTGATCACAATTTCCTAGCAAACTTACACGGTTTTGAATTAAAAGAAATCAGATTCTGATAGGCAGCTAATGTTGGCTAAGTTAAGCAAACAAACCAATGATAGTTATTATTGTCTGTTTGAGTAAAATATACTTAATACTTATACTAAAAAGGTA
>JAUKPT010004632.1:0-10965 GCA_032273505.1 Nanomia bijuga
CCCCCCCCCCCCCCCCCCCCCCCCCCCCCCCCCCCCCCCCCCCCCCCCCCCCCCCCCCCCCCCGCACATGAAATGTTTTTCAATTTTCAGAAAGAATCCTCTCACCCCCACCCCTCTAAAAATGGAAACCATTTACTCCTTTCACAATGTGCTTGCTCTCTCCTTTCCAAACAGTATTTCTTTTCGGGAAAATTTTGAATGATTTAAAATAAAAATTCGATGAATTCTTGTGAATTCTTTCTCTACATCATTGACTCATCATTGACTTCTAGAATGTTAAAGGATTTTGTCTGCATTTCAGATTAAAGTATTTCATTTTGATATTTGGACAGTATTTACACTCGAATCTATCTTAACTATTTTAGACTTGCCTGGATTTTAGTTGATGAAATTCTTCACTTTGCTTAGATAGAATTTTCACACAGGTATTAGTTTATAAGCAATGACGGATCTGGCCTTATTTCTAATTTTCTTCAAAATTGATATTTAACCCAAGTTGCGCATGGAAACGCATACTTGAGGACATTTTCCCGAGTGTCTGCCCTCATCTTGAAACGAAACCAGTTTAACAATTTATAGGGCCAACTAGTCTTCAATAATAAAAACATGGCAACAAAATTGCTCTTATCAAAAATGAATGTCTTCGTGAAGACATTGAAGACACTCTAAATCTGTCTCTGATAAGGTTTCTGGGACATTTTCAAAGATTTTTGTATTTTTCATTAGAGATAGAGGATGCTTCTAGCTAAAAAAAATGGATCAATCCAAGACTCGAATGGATGTTAATATAGCAGTACTTATAAACTTTGCTTTCAGTCATTTCAGGCAGCAAAACAAACCCATATTATATAAACGAGTAACAATTTAAGTAATCATATAAACATTATAAGCAAATAAATTATGAAATACTCATCAACTGAATTAATAGATTTACAATAAACCCATTTTCTTACAGATGCGATTTTTGGAATAGCCACTTCATAAGATTTTGTTTCTTGATATGTGATGAGCTCAACGCATGCTAATGTCATTTCCACACGAACGGGATTGTGAAATATTACAGATAGCTTTCTAGATGAACTTATCTATTTTTAGCTACCGAAATGTCTTTTTATTGATATGGAAGATTGATTTGGCATTCGTTTGAAAGATTACTGAATGTGTTTTGGCGTTTTAATCGTTCTGTTATTTCGAACTGGACATACTGTACGTGCTCTGAGCATTTTGCTAATCAGGATTTTCCATGTCAAGCGTTTTTTTATTAGTTAAATTAAGATCTTGAGAAGAGTCTATTATATGTTAGTTGCATGAAGTTCTATTCTTGGCTTGAAGTACAGGGGTGGATATAAGAATTCCGATGCCACCGTTAGCTGGCCCCTATATCCATCCCTAAATTATTGACTGGTACCTGGAAAATTTATCTTCTGGAAACAGGTTTATCGTCTGCAATTGATTTCGGATTGAAATCTATTTTTTTCTTTTGCAAAATTTGTGGCAGATTTTTTTCTATTCACTTGAAAATTGTTTTTACGTTTTAGTTGTCCTGTTATTTCAAACTGGATACTTTGTGTTTGCTTTAAGAACTTAAAAGGCTGGATTTTCCAATATTTCTTTTACTATGAGATAAAGAGAGTTTGATGTTTGATTATACTGTATTTTTGAGCAGCTTTAAAAATTTTAATTTTCAACGTTTTAATCGTTTTTATAAGCTAGTTCGAAAATTCAAAGAGTTGGTTTTAGAAAAAGGTCATGCCATACAAAAGTAATGGGAATTGGCCCTTGCCTTTGAACAATTTGGTAGTTATGGTACTTAGTACTTTTTGGAAGAAAAGGTTTAATTATTTCGACTATTTATACAGTTATTTTACTTAGCGAAAAAAGTAACCTTAACTTAAGTCTTATGCATTCCTTCATTTTCAAAGACACCTTGGAATGTTAAAGAGATTTTAGTCATACTATGAGATAAAATAAAGTCCTTTCTCATGATTCTAGACGACATTTAGTCTAGTGCATGTTATTTTAGCGTTTCAGACTGGACTCTGGACTTTGATTTTTTACCTTTTACCATTTTTTGTTTACCATTGGATGGTATGAGTGAAAGGGTTTGTTAAAAAAAATGTCTTACGTTTTCTCGGTGTTTTCCCTATGTATTATTTTCCCCACTTAAGAGTTTGAATCAAATTAGCTATGCTTTCCAATGTTTTAATTCCTTAAATGGTATATTTTGATACTCATGCAGCCACCTTCCAGTTGTTCTCTTAGGGTCAGAAACCCCTAAAATCGCTGAAATGGCCAAAAACCCTAAAATATGCCCGACAGTGGCTATGGAGAGGTGCTGCGTTTCAGTTTAGATGTTCTTATAAGATTAATTAAGTCACATATTCTTTCGTTGATTGCTGAGTGTTTTGTATCCACTTAAACTATAGGTTGGACTGCAACATTCTTTTCATAACATACCACAATGATTCGTGACCCAACAAGTAACATATTTCATACATCTGTTAACAGTTTCAAGATGTACTTGAATTCGACCTATCACCTTGTTCTAGGACCAGACAGCTATTGAGAAGTAATACCTAAAAAGCAATCATATATCAATGATCGGATAATGATTATTATGTTGATTGAGGCTATGAGTTTGTATCCTTTTAAAGGTCCTATTTTTGTATTGTCAGATGCGAGTTTAGTTAGTATTTCTCTTCGTACGAGGTATAGAAAATTAGGATTTAGTTCTGCAAATGGTTTATCAGAGATTTATATAGCTGATCTAATTTACTTAACCTTTTCTGCAATTCTCCTGTGAAGATTTTGAATGCAATTTATCCCTTTATCTTTATATCCAAATATCTATTTTTTTCAGGTTACGAAATGTAATAAAGAAATCGCAGATTTAACCGGCGAAAAAAAGACTTTTGAACAAGTACGAAAACTAACAGACTTAAAACTCAAAGACTTACAGGGCACGTCTGCGGACGGATCCACGGAAGTCGAGAACGGTAAAAACATTTTTATCCACACCCTCGAAGAACGATTACGTCACAGCGAGTCACGTGTCAAAGAGGTACAACTCGCGCATGATGCGTTACTGAAAGAACTTCGCGAACTCTGCGAAAACTTGAACACGGTCGAAAAAGAAAACGAAGAATACAAAGAATCGGTGAAAGAATGGGAAGTAAAATGTCGGAAGATGAAAGACGACTGTAAACACAAAGAAAAGAAAAACGAGTGGTTACAGAGGCGACTTCACAAGTGCGAACAAGAGAAGAAGCGTGCTATCAACCGCCAGAACGACGCCGAGATCAAGTTGGCACAACACCAGGAGCAGTATTTTAATAGTGATTTGAATTTGAAGGAGACGGAGAGTATCGACGAGACGGATGCGAGGATGCTGAAGTTGAAGTTGCAATCCACGGAAGCCAAATTGAGAATGATCGAAGGGAACAAGGGCTATTTGGAAGAGAAAGTTAGTACGCTGGAGAGAAAGGTAAGGGGTTAATTTGAAATGCTATACCGGGTAGTCAAAATAAAAACGTTAGACTTTTTAGCAACAAATTAGACCAAGATCTGATAATCGATTTTTAATTATGTAGAGCAGAGCCTAACTTAGATTACGGTGTATGATTTTTATCTGTTGATTTTTTGCTTAGATAAGGCCAATTTTGTGAAAAATCACATAATGATTTTTTTTTTACTTTCTCGATATTATTACTCGACAGGGTTCCATTTGGAACTATTTATTATGTGATTGTCCATTTTTAATTTCTCATATGATTATGATAACACACATGGTTAAAAACGGTTTTCTGTTCAGTAATAAAATGGCTATAAGAAAATTCCAAAAGAATCATCTCTTTGTTTTTTATTAATTTTGCTTAGCCGTTTTTCCGAATTCTGAATTCTGAATTCTTCAGAACTTCTATCTCAAATCAACATTTATTTTTTTCTTCAGGTCAAAGAAAAAGAACTCGAAATAACTCGTCTACATGACTCGATGGAACGCGATTCGGGTGCCCCATCTCAAGACTACGATCGGTTCGACGTCCTCGAGCGCGAGAACATGATGTTACAAAACAAACTCGACGAAATAACACTCGAAAATATGGAACAAAAACAACTCGTTGCTGAACTTCAAGAAAATAACACACACTTGGACGCTACTATAAAAAACCTTAACGAAAAACTCGAAACGTGTACACATAGACTCAAAGACCTTGAAAACGCAAATCATATTTTAGGGAATGAAGCTTTTATGCGTTCGCAATGCTTCACGGGTAATACTAATAATGAACGTGAAAACGAATCTTTCAATGAACTCAGAAATCAAAATCAAGTACTTCAGGTACGTTTTTTTTATTTGTTTGTTTGTTTGTTTGTTTTGTCGTTATGGTAACTGATTTCCATGGTGTCATTAGCGATGGCGGTTTTGATTAGTTTATTGGTAATTATCATAATCTAAGAACGTGACAGAAATGTTTGGGTCTTATGACTGTTATGTATTTTATTTTGACGGTTTTAATCCAATTAGTCTGGGAAATGTTTTTGCGAGATGTCACTTAATATAGCATTTCCTATAACCTTGATGTAATAAACGAAAATTGAAATTTTGTCTAATTCATGATAGTTTGTTATCAATTATTTATCGACAGGCCATGGAAGACGACCATTAGTTTTTAGAGAAATATATTTCTAATCTTCAGTGTCTAAATGTAAAAACATAGGTGAAATTCTACAAACATAAGTATATCTGTTGATAAGACTGGGACTAGTTAGGACTGCCCCTCCCCTCCCCGTTATGTCTAATTCATGACTTGGGACTAATAAATTGACCCAACTTATTGTCAATCTGTCTAAGTATTTATTTCATTAGCATCTTCATTTAATTTGTTTTGTTTTTTTTGTTTCAGGACAAGGTTCAAAAATACAACGACTTAGAATCGGACGTGAAAAATCTTAACGGTAAACTAACAAAACAAAAAGACAATCTCCTCTGGTACTCTGAAGAAAACGAAAACCTCAAACTAAAAATCATCAAATTAACTCAAAACGTGCAATCCCTCGAGGGTAGTAAAAAAGAGTTCGAAAAAAGCATACAAAAATTACAAGTGACCAATCACGACTTAGATAAAGAAGTATTACGTCTCGAAGAAAAACTCGTTATATTCCGAGATTTATTCGGGAAAGATTCCAAATTGTCGTCTTCGTTGCGACGACGTTCGTATCAGAGCGACGAAGAGCGAGACGAGGAACGAATGTTTAAGAACGCACTCGCTCCACTCATAAAGGAAATCAAAGAGAAAGACAATCAAATAAAAACTCTTAAAGAAGCGATGGAAGAGAAGAATTCGCAGATCGAATCCCTCACGTCTGAAATCGATAGGCTCGATCAAAACATAGCCGCTCAAATAACGGAAAAAATACGTAATTTACATTTCTCGGGTGATTCGTCGGGAGAAAACGAACATTCAGAGTGTGAAGCGTTTACCGAGAATTCTAACCGTAATAGTAGTAATTGTCATAGTAGTAACGTTTCACGATCGAATAGTATCAAACTGAGAACTGGAAGTATGTCGCGCTCAAATAGTATCAAAATTAATAATATCAATAGTAATCATAATAGTAGTAATTATAGTAGTACTAGTACTAGTAACAATGTGTCACGATCCAATAGTATCAAAATCAAATCTGTATCGCGATCGAATAGTATCAAAATAAAAACGAATAATGTCGAACAATCCGGACGAATATCTCCGGAGATTTTAATGAAAAACGAAAACGATAATAATAGTACAATTAACGAAAATAGTGCAGAGACGACGAATAATAATGAAGTTGAAACGACGACGAGTAAACGAAATTCTTCATCGGTAGACGAGCAAGGTCTTACTGTTACGACTGACGTCTTTTACGGTATTTTACGAGAAAAGAAAGAAATGTTGGAACAAAAAGATCGCGAATATTACCGAGAGAAAAGTGTCGAAACTACCGACGATTCAACGACAAATGAGAATACGAATACGAATACACAAACGAACTTTTATAGTAGCAGTAGTAGTAGTCGCAATCGGTACAGTGACTCAGACTCGCCTACTGAAATTTATACAGCAATAGAGAACGCATTATTAGATCATTACGAAGAAAATAGACCCTCGCCGTCCTTACCTTCCCTAGCTTATAATAGTGACTCTAAAATGTGCGACAAGGACATGTACGAACAATTAGCAGAACTCGAGTGTATGGTTAATATAAAATATAAATCACCCCAAGTTTCCCCGAAACAAGAATACGAGTCGAACGGAACCGAAGGTGCTCAAGAAGCGAACAACGAAGAGGAGAATGGGCCTAGCACGAATGAGAATGAAGAACTTTTAGAGTGTAGTGGTAGTAGTGGGGGTAGCAGGAAATCTGGTGAGCTGGATGAGCGAGACAGTTGTAACAGTGAAAAACTGAAAGAAATTATTCGCTTGAAGGGTGATGGGAAGAGTCGTGAAGGAATGGATGAAGTTTATTATCTTGACAGAGGTAAGGACTAATTGGGGTATTCTTTAGAAAATGTCCCGTATCATAATAGGCCAACTTTATTTTAGTATCTTTCGGAAATTACCTTGTGACAAAAATGAAGTCATTGTCTCTCATAGTCTTTTTGTCGTTATTCTTATGTCATTTGGCCATCATGAAAAAAAGCCAATCTGGACAAGGACTTCGTTCTCATTAATCATGTTGATATCTTCCAACAGTACCAAAATGAGATTGGCCCCTAAACGTCACAGCGCCGATATCCCTTCACATTTCTTTATTCATTCACATGTGTTGTTTCACAAGCAATTGAGTAGTGTTAGGCCTTTTCTCTTCTCAAGTATCATCTATTGTATTGGAAAAGGTGTTTATATTGACTTATTTTTAGATTCTGAAATTACCCTCTCTGAGAAAGGACTCGACTTGTCCGGATTGGATGATCTGTTAGCTGAAGTCAACCGAAGGGGAAACGACTACCAAGAACAAGTAGTCCTTAAAAAACAGGTAAGCAAAAAATTGTGATATATTTTGTAATTCCAGTTCGATATCAGGGAGGCGAGATCTTTTACTTCTTTGTTTTTTATTAGATGATGACCGTGTAATTCCATAGCTAAAACGAATCAGTACGCGAGTTGAGGAACATTACTTTGTCTGGACCTCATCTGAAGTACCAGGGCCCGATTGTACAAAGCACGCTTAAATATAAGCTAAGCACTGTTTAAACCTATTGTATTTGATTTAATTACAATCAAAAGATCTCGTGTTAAACAGTAGTTAAGCTAAATAACGTTTGAACAACCGGCACCAATTCTCGATTCATTCCTACATTCATTTCTCTTTCCCTCCTTTACGCGTGTGCCATCTCAACACGTGACTTATTCGCAAAAATATTTAATTTGATCCTCATTATCATTATCTTTTATCAACGACACGCACGTGCGAGTGCTTCATCTCTGCGCCAATAAAAACACACCTTAAGTCTCTTGTTGATGGATTATTACATAAAAGAATGTAGTTGAAGGATTTCTCGAGAATGCAGTCCGTGGGAGTTCGCTGTTGACGTTTTACTTGAAATTGTGCAATAGATACTTGATTTTTTTACTTTTACTTTCTTCGCTTGTTGATTTTGTATAGAGTGTTTTTGAGTTTTCAAGGGTAGGGTTTGAGCAGGGTTTTCACGCCTCCTTAAATATCCTCCTGGAAAAACAGAAACCTATTTCTGAGTGTGTTTTCTTATAAAATCAAATAAAATGCTTAACAGTATAAAAAAAGTTAACAAACAATATGTATTTGAAGATATATTTCGAACTATCTCGGTCATTATCAATTTAAAATGAACTTAAAAGTTAAAACTGTGGCCAATATTCACCAGTATTTTGATGTCGATTCTCCTAATATCCTCTTAAAACCCCAATTAAATTGAAATATTTGGAGGTGCTTGTGTCTCGATTTAATACCATGATTGAGATGCAATGTAACTTCTGGTGTGTCCAACCATAGCCCACTAATAATATTATTAGTGGGCCATGGTCCATCTAACCCATGTTGACTTTAAAATTAAACAGGGATAATTATAACGGCCGATCAACGATCGGAGGAATATTCATAATGATCGGACAACATTCGACCCATCGAATAGATAATTCAGATGAAAACCATGACTTGCGATCAGCTTGTTTGGGACCTTTATTTCGTTATAATTAGCACTGTTAAAGGAAAGTACTCTTTGTTTTTAGAAATTGGCAGAACGAAGATCGTTACCATCAACCTCCTCTTCTACTCCTACCACGCCTTCGAAAAGTGCTGCGTCAGCAAAAACTGTGATGCCATCAATACGACCGACGAAACGACAAATCATTCGCTTGAAGGAACTCAATCGAAGCGCTTCTTTCGAATCGACAACTGGGTAAGCTACACATATGCGTTTATCTGAGGAATCATAGGGTTAATTTTTATAGGACGCTAAATCAACATTCTTTCATGCAGTAATGTTAGTTTTTGAAACCTAGTACCCACTCAAGCTTAATGGCTTAAGGCGTACTCGCCTTAGCGCATTAGTGATTAAATCCATTTATAAACCCTGCGCAGAAGCTTAACCCAGGGTTAAAACCTAATAAAAGATCTGATAGTCATTTTTTTTTATTACTTTCAGTTAACTAATAGCGGCAGTTGAGACTAAAAAAATACTTAGTTGAAGTACATTTCTGACGGGAATTATCCGTCTAAAAGATTTTCCATTGTTTAGTTTAATCATAATTTCAAGAGATTGCCTTAAAGGAAGAAATTTTAGCAGGCATTAAATTTGGCTAATGGCCAAAAAAAGTGGCCAGAAGGTAGTGGAAAATATTTCTCGTGAGTTCGACAACGATTTTGAAAGATGACAGATGACACTAAAATGTCAACTTGATGCAAAAGCGCGTGACTAAAAGAAGTCTCTCGGGCAGGCGTGGGTTTAATTCTGTGAACCTGTCAAATGTTTTCTGCGAAGACACTATAAACGGAAAATATGATCAGCACGCGAAAAAAGGGATAATTTTAAGACTTGATCTATTGTTTTGTCTTTCTGTTGTTTGATCTGTTAGGGATCGTTAACATATTACGTAATCAAGGAGGGCGAGGGGGTACTTGAAAATGCTTATATCTGGAAATTATTATCCTTGAAAATTCTCGTTCTTGGTTATAGGGGAGAGGGGGTCTAAAATCGGTTTAAAAAAATATGATTACGTGTTATGTGAACGATCAGTTTTAAATAAGATTAAGATCTTTTGTTTATGATGAAATTCCTATTTATTTAAAGCCTTTAGCCCCATAGCAAAAGGTGTGCGAGAATTTCGGCCCGGAGAAAGCTGAGGCTTCTCTCCAAAAGAAAACCGACTAGGTAGACTACTGTACATAATTGTCGGTAATCTAAAATCATAATTGTTTTTACTTAAAGCATTGCTTTACCGACGCTTATAATATCTCTACTCTATTTATAACCTAAGCGCTTAAAATTGCTGTAAATGGCTGTTTTAGATGATTTAGAAACCAAAACTTTCGTCCATGATGGGCGGCAATTTTTATTTGTCGGTATTTTAATGTTTGTGCGGCACTCCCACTCATTTTGTTGTATGTAGGTTGTAATGTATACTTGCAAATGATATGTAATTCGCATCGGACCTTGGAGAAAGCCAGGGGCAATAAAAACTGTCATCGGAGCAAGCTAATACATTTTTTGCTACGGGGCCCTTAAGTTTATATTCAAGAATGAAGCTTTTATAATTCAAGGAGTTTTTTTCTTGCAAAGTGTTTTTCTGCCCTTTTCTTATTTCTTTCTCATAACTTTCTCAAATTTTCTCTGATTTATTGACAGTTCGTTTCTTGACTTGATTGGTTTAAGTCTGTCTGTCTCTCATTTTCTTCCTTTCGTCCTTTTTTCGTTGAACCTTGATTTTTCTCTCTAGGTTCTTCAACCGATCGAGGTCTTCAAACTCGCTGTCAACATCAACGACAGCTGACTCTCCTTCTAGTAGTAATGTGCCTTCTTCTAATGCTGCTGGTTCGTCTAATACCTCTTCAAATGTATTCACAAACAGTCAAATAAGGTAAGAAAAGTGAAGCGTACTTAAAGGCTTGTCCACAATGCTTATAATCTGAAATAGATTTGTTTGTTTTTTAAATAAAATTAATTTCATTCAATTTAAACTTGAAATGCTTAGATAGCCGTTGATATCAAATCTCTTTTTTAGAATAAGATATCTTTTATTAAAGTTGACTAACATTTTTTTTACCTTTAAGATTTTGACTGACGAAATTTTTTTTTTAGAATATGTCATATTTTTTAGCCGAATTGATATTTTATTTCATCCAGTTTCATTTTTCTAAAAAATTTTATTGTTTTTTTTTATTATTATATTTTTAATTTATATATACGGATTATTCAATTAAATTGTTTAAGACCAAAAACCTTTTTGTCCTCTCTTGAGAAAACAATGATCCAAATTCCGTCATTTGGTTTTAACTAATAAAAAAATACCTCGGTGAAGGTTTCTGGTCTTAAAATTAATATTTATGACACTGGTTATCTAAGATTGATAATGAACTTTTGCTGTCATACTCGTTTTTTAAATAAGAAAATCCAGCCTCAGCTGAAATTTAGGCGTTCTTTTAAAAAAACGTGTACTACAATAATAATCTGAGACTAATATAAGATTAATACATTAAGGATGAGCCTTATTGTTTTCGATTCCCCTTTGTTCTTTTACATTTAATGTTTGCGCTCATCACCAGGATTGGTCAAGTGTTTAAAGGCTCAAACGAAGGATACGTTTCTGTTATGTTACGAAAGACTTGAACTATTCAGAGTGGCGGATCTAGCCCAATTTCTGAGTGTCTTCAAAAGTTATATTTACCTCAAGCTGTCGGAAATTTAGAAAATTGGAACACTGAAAACGCATGGAAACACATACTTCA
>JAUKPT010004633.1:0-10964 GCA_032273505.1 Nanomia bijuga
CTCATATAGATAGCTTGGATGAATGTACTAAGTGGTTCAACGAAAGTGGTACTCCTGGCTTGTATAGATAGTTTGGATGAATGTAAGAAAGTGGTTCTGCAAAAATGGTTCTCTTGGCTCATTTTGATAGATTGGATTAATGTGTGAAAATTGTTCTGCCAAAGTTGTTCTTCTGGCTTATATAGATAGTTTGGTTCAATGTGCGAAATTGTTTCTTCAAAAATGTGTCTCATGGGTCATTTAGATAGTTTGGATAAATGTGAATAAGTGATTCTGAGAAATTGGTTCTGCTGGCTCATAGAGATAAGTTGAACGAATATGCCAAAGTGATTCTGTGAAAGTGGTTCTGCTGGCTTATATAGATAGCTTGGCTGAATGTGCGAAAGTAGTTCTAATAAAGTGGTTCTCCTGGCTTGTATAAATAATTTGGATGAATGTGCGAAACTGGTTCTGCGAATGGGAATTGCTAGCTCATATAGATAGCTTGGATGAATGTGCAAAAGTGGTTCGAAGAAAGAGGTTCTCCTGACTTGTATAGATAATTTGGATGAATGTGCGTAAGTGATTCTATAATAGTGGTTTTGCTTTCTCATATAGATAGCTTGGAAGAATGTGCAAAGGTGGTTCTGCGAATGTGGTTCTTCTTGCTCATATAGATAGCTTGGATGAATGTACTAAGTGGTTCTACTAAAGTGGTACTCCTGGCTTGTATAGATAGTTTGGATGAATGTACGAGTGTGGTTCTGAGAAAATGGTTCTCTTGGCTCATTTTGATAGTTTGGATTAATGTGTGAAAATGGTTCTAACAAAGTTGTTCCTCTGGCTCATATAGATAGCTTGGATGAATGTGCAAAAGTGGTTCGGCGAAAGTGTTTTTTCTGGCTCATATATATAGTTTGGTTGAATGTGCCAAGTTATTTCTAGGAAAAAAGTACTGCTGGCTCATATAGATAGGTTTGACGAATGTGCGGAAGTGATTCTGTGAAAATGGTTCTGCTGGCTCATTTAGATAGCTTGAATGAATATTCGAAAGAGGTTCAAAGAAAGTGGTTCTCCTGGTTTATATATATATAGCTTGGATGAATGTGCGAGAGTATTTCTTCAAAAAGGTTTCTCATGGTTCCTTTAAATAGTTTGGATGAATGTGCATAAGTGATTCTGCGAAAGTTGTTCTGCTGGCTCATATAGATAGCTTGGATGAATGTGCAAATGTGATTCTGCGAAAATGGTTCTACTGGATCATATAGATAGCTTGGATGAATGTGCGAAAGTGGTTCTAAGAAAGTGGTTCTCCTGGCTTGGATAGATATGTTCGATGAAAGTGCGTAAGTAATTCTGCGAAAGTGGTATTACTTGTTCATATAGATAACTTGGTTGAATGTGCAAATTTAGTTCTGCGAAAGTGGTTCCTCTTGCTGATATAGATAGCTTGGATGAATGTGCAAAAGTGTTTCTCGTGACTTGTATAGATAATTTGGATGAATGTGCGTAAGTGATTCTGCAATAGTGGTTCTGCTTGCTCATATAGATAGCTTGGAAGAATGTGCAAAGGTGGTTCTGTGAATGTAGTTCTTCTGGCTCATATAGATAGCTTGGATGAATGTACTAAGTGGTTCAACGAAAGTGGTACTCCTGGCTTGTATAGATAGTTTGGATGAATGTACGAAAGTGGTTCTGCGAAAAAGGCTCTCTTGGCTCATTTTGATAGTTTGGATTAATGTTTGAAAATGGTTCCGCCAAAGTTGTTCTTCTGGCTTATATAGATAGTTTGGTTAAATGTGCGAAATTGTTTCTTCAAAATGGTGTCTCATGGCTCATTTAGATAGTTTGGATGAATGTTAATAAGTGAATCTGCGAAATTGGTTCTGCTGGTTCATATAGATAAGTTGAACGAATATGCCAAAGTGATTCTGTGAAAGTGGTTATTGTGGCTCATAAAGTTAGTTTGATTGAATGTGCGAAAGTGTTTCTGTGAATATGGTTCTGTTATGTCATATAGATACCTTTGATGAAGTGCGAAAGTGTTTCTGCGAAAGTGGTTCTTCTGGCTCATTAAGATGGTTTGGATAAGTGTGAGAAATCGGGTCTACAGTTGTTCTGCTGTCTCATATAGATAGCTTGAATGAATGTGCAAAAGTGGTTCGGCGAAAGTGGTTATTGTGGCTCATATAGTTAGTTTGGTTGAATGTGGGAAAGTGTTTCTGTGAATATGGTTCTGTTATGTCATATAGATACCTTTGATGAATGTGCGAAAGTGGTTCTGCGAAAGTGGTTCTCCTGGCTCATTTAGATAGTTTGGATGAATGTGCAAACGTGGTTCTGCGAATGAGGTTATAATAGCTCATAAAGATAGCATGGGTGATTGTGCAAATTAGTTCCGCGAAAATAGTTATTCTGGCTCATTTAGGTTGTTTGGATGATTGTGCACAAGTGGTTCCGCGAAAGTGGTTCTGTTAGCTCATAAAGATAGTTTGGATGAATCAGCAAAATTGGTTCAATGAAAGACGTTCTGCTGGCTCATACAGATAGCTTGGATGAATGTGCGAAAGTGGTTCTGCGAAACTTGTTCTCCTGGCTCATATATATAGCTTGGAAGAATATGCAAACGTGGTTCTGTTAAAGTGGTTCTTCTGGCTCATAGAGATAGCTTGGATGAAGGTACGAAAGTGGTTCTTCTGGCTCGTAGAAATAGCTTAAATGAATGTGCGAAAGTGGTTCTGCGAAAATTGGTCTCCTGGTTCATTTAGATAGTTTGGATGAAGCTGCACAAGTAGTTTTGCAACGGTGGTTCTCCTAGCTCATATAGATAGTTTGGATGAATATGCGAAAGTGGTTCTGCGAAAGTCCATCTGCTGGTCAAATAAATAGCTATGATAAATGTGCGAAAGTGGTTTTGTGAAAGTGGTTCTCCTCGTTCATATATATATAGCTTGGATAAATGTGCGAAAGTGGTTTTTCAAAAAGATTTATCATGGCTCATTTAGAAAGTATGGATGAATGTGCAAAAGCAATTCTGCAAAAGTGGTTCTCCTGGCTCATATAGATAGCTTGGATGAATATGCAAACGTGGTTCTGCGAAAATGGTTCTTCTGGCTCAAAGAGATAGCACATAACTTGGATGAATGTACGAAAGTGTTTCGGTGAAAGAAGTTCTGCTGGCTCATATAGGTAGCTTGGATGAATGTGTGAAAGTGGTTCTGCGAATGGAATTCTGCTAGCTCATAACTATAGCTTGGAAGAATGTGCGAAAGTAGTTCGGCGAAAGTGGTTTTTCTGGCTCTTAGAGATAGCTTGAATGAATTTGCGAAAGTGGTTCTACGAAAGTGTTTTTTTTTTTGCTAATACGGATTGCTTGTATGAATGTGCGAAAGTGTTTCTTAGAAAATGTTTCTTCTGGCTCATTTAGATAGTTTGGATGAATGTGCCAAATTGGTTCTGTGCAAGTGCTCTTGCTGGCTCATATAGATAGCTTGGATGAATATGCAAAAGTGGTTCTATGAAAATTGGTCTTTTGGCTCATATAGATAGCTTATATGATTATGAGAAAGTCGTTCTTTAAAAAGTTTTCTCCTGGCTCATTTAGATAGTTTTGATGAATGTGCGAAAGTAATTCTGCAAAACTGGTTCTCCTGGCTTATATAGATAGTTTTGATGAATGTGCGAAAGTAGTTATTTGATAGTGGTTCTGCTTTCTCATATAGATAAATTGGATGAATGTAAAAAATTGTTTCTGCGAAAGTGGTCCTCCTGGCTCACATATATTGTTAAAATGTGCGGAAGCGGTTTGGATAATATTTTTAGTTGTTCTTCAAAAAGTATTCTCCTGGCTCATTTAGATAGTGAAAGTTATTCTCAGGCTCTTATATATTGCTCGGATGAATGTGCGACAGTGTTTTGTGAAGATGGTTCTCCTTGTTCATATAGTTAGTTTGGATGAATGTGCAATAGTGGTTCTTTGAAAGTGGTTCTGCTAGCTCATATACATAACTTGGATGAATGTGCGAAAGTGGTTCTGTGAAAGTGGTTCTCCTAGGTCATTTAGATAGTTTGGAAGAACATGCGAAAGTAGTTCTGCAAAAATGGTAATCCTGGCTCATTTTGATAGTTTCGATTAATGTGTGAAAGTATTTCTGCGAAAGTTGTTCTTCTGGCTTATATAAATAGCTTGAATGAATGTGCGAAAGTTGTTCTTCGAAAATAGTTCTACTGGCTCCTTTAGATAGTTCGGATGACTGCGCGAAAGTGATTCTGCAAAAATGGTAATCCTGGCTCATTTTGATAGTTTGGATTAATGTGCGAAAGTACTTCTGCGAAAGTTGTTCTTCTGGTTCATAAAGATAGCTTGGATGAATGGGCGAAAGTTTATACTGCGAAAATAGTTTTTATGGTTCATATAGATAGTTTGGATAATTCTTTTAGTGGTTCTTCAAAAAGGGTTCTCTTTGCTCATTTATATAGTTTGAATGAATGTAGTAAAGTGGATCTGCAAAACTGTTTTTCTTGGCTTATATAGATAGTTTTGATGAATGTACAAAAGGAGTTATTCGAAAGTGGTTCAGCTGTCTCATTTAGAAAGTTTGGATGAACGTTCAAAATTGGTTCTGCGGAAGTGGTTTTGATGGCTCATATAGATAGCTTGGATGAATATGCAAAAGTGGTTCTACGAAAATTGTTCTTTTGGCTCCTATAGATAGCTTATATGAATGTGCGAAAGTGGTTCGTTAAAACGGTTTCTCCTGGCTCTTTTAGATAGTTTTGATGAATGTGCGAAATTGGTTTTGCGGAAGTGGTTTTGCTAACTCATATAGATAGCTTGGATGAATGTGCAAAAGTGATTCTACGAAAGTGGTTGTTTTGGCTCATATAGATAGCTTATATAAATGTGCAAAAAATGTTCTTTAAAAAGGTTTCTCCTGACTCATTTAGTTAGTTTTGATGAATGTGCGAAAGTGGTTCTGCAAAGATGATTCTCTTGGCTCAAATAGAAAGTTTTGATGAATGTGCGAAGGTAGTTATTCGAAAGTGATTCTGCTTGCTGATATAGATAGCTTGGATGAATGTTCAAAATTTTTTGCAAAAGCGGTCCTCCTGGCTCATATATATTACTTGAATGTGCGAAAGCGGTTCTCCTGGCTCATATAGTTAGTTTGGATAATTTTTTTTGTGGTTCTTAAAAAAAGGTTCTCCTGGCTCATTTAGATAGTTTGGATGAATATGCAAAAGTGGTTCTGTGAAATTGATCCTCTTGGCTCATATATATTGCTTGGATGAGTGTGCGAAAGTGGTTCTAGCAAAGTGGTTCTTCTAATTCGGGTAGTTATTTTGCATGAAAGTGGTTCTGTGAAAGTGTTTCCCCTGGCTCATATAGATCATCATCGTCATCAGTTTTTCCTTTGTGAGGCCTAAGTCCTCATAAGCCGCTCATACTTTCCAGTTGGGAAAGTAGTTGCTTGAATTTTTCTTATCAATCATATTTCTTCTCAACAGAATTTCATCGATCGTTGTGCGAAAGTGGTTCTCTGAAAGAGGTTGTCCTGGCACGTATAGATAGTTTGGATGAATGTGAAAAAGTGGTTCTTTAAAAATGGTCTTGCTGGCTCATATACATAGCTTGGATGAATGTGCGAAAGTGGTTCCGCCAAAATGGGTCTCCTGGATCATTTAGATAGTTTGGATGAATGTGCGAAAGTGGTTCTGCGAAAATTGTTCTCCTGGCTCATTTATATAGTTTGAATTAATGTGCGAAAGTACTTCAGTGAAAGTTGTTCTTCTGGCTCATATAGATAGCTTAAATTAATGTGCAAAAGTTGTTCTGCGAAAATGGTTCTTCTGGCCCATATAGATAGTTTGAATAATTCTTTTAGTGGTTCTTCAAAAAGGGTTCTCCTGGCTCATTTAGATAATTTGGATGAATATACTATAGTGGATCTGCGAAAGTGTTTATCTTGGTTTATAGAGATTTTGATGAATGTGCAAAAGTAGTTATTCGAAAGTTGTTCTGCTGGCTCATATAGAAAGCTTGGATGAATGTGCAAAATTGTTTCTTTGAAAGTGGTTCTCCTGGCTCATATATATAGCTTGGATGAATGTGCGAAAGTGTTTCTCGGAAAGTAGTTCTTCTGGCTCGTATAGATAGTTTTGATAAATGTGCGAAAGTGGTTCTAAGAAAGTGGTTCTCCTTGCTGATACATATAGTTTGGATGAATGTGCGCAAGTGATTCTGTAAAAGTGGTTCTCCTGGCTCATAGAGATAGTTTGGTTGAATGTGCAAAAGTGATTTTGGAAAAGTGGTTCTGTTAGCACATATAGATAGTTTGGATGAATGTGCAAAAGTGGTTCTATAAAAGTGTTCTGTCGGCTCTTATAGATAGCTTGGATGAATGTGCAAAAGTGGTTTTACGAAAGTGGTTCTTCTTGCTCATATAGATAGCTTTGATGAATACGCAAATGTGGTTCTCCAAAAAGGTTTCTCATGGCTCATTTAGATATTTTGGATGAATGTGCGAAAGTGGTTCTGCGAAAATGGTTTTGCAGGCTCATATAGATAGCTTGGATGAATGTGCAAAAGTGGTTCTGCGAAAAAGATTATCCTGTCTCATATAGATAGTTTGGATGAATGTGCAAATATGCTTCTGCGAAAGTGGTTCTCCTGGCTCATATAGATAGTTTGGATGAATGTTTGAAAGTAGTTTTGCAAAAGTGGTTTTCCTGACTCATATAGATCGTTTGAATGAATATATAAAAGCGATTATTTGAAAGTGGTTCTGATTGCTCATATAGATATCTTGGATGAATGCGCAAAAGTGATGTTGGGAAAGAGGTTCTCATGGTTGATATAGATTGTTTGGCTAAATGGGCGAAAGTGTTTCTGTGGCAGAAGTTATGCTGGCACATATAGATAGCTTGGATGAATGTGCAAAAGTGGTTCTGCGAAAAAGGTTATCCTGTCTCATATAATAGTTTGGATGAATGTGCACATATGGTTCTGCGAAAGTGGTTCTCCTGGCTCATATAGATAGTTTGGATGAATGTGAAAAAGTGGTTCTAGAAAAGTTTTCTGTCGGCTCTTATAGATTGCTTGGATGAAAGTGCAAAAGTGGTTTTACGAAAGTGGTTCTTCCTGCACATATAGATAGCTTTTATGAATACGCAAACGTGGTTCTTCAAAAAGATTTCTCCTGGCTAATAAAGATAGTTTGGATGAATGTGCGAAAGTAATTTTGCGAAAAAGGTTATCCTGTCTCATATAGATAGATTGGATGAATGTGCAACTATGGTTCTGCAAAAGTGGTTCTCCTGGCTCATTTAGAAAGTTATGATGAATGTGCGAATGTGGTTCTGCTAATGTGGTTCTTCTTGCTCATTTAGATAGGTTTGATGAATGTGCGATAGTGGTTCTGCGAAAGTGAATCTGCTGGCTAATATAGATAGCTTGGATGAATGTGCGAAAGTGGTTCGGCGAAAATGGTTATCATGGCTCATTTTGATGGTTTGAATTAATGTGCAAAAGTAGTTCTGCGAAAATTGTTCTTGTGTCTTATGTGCGAAAGTGGTTCAGTAAAAATTGTTCTCCATGCTCATTTTGATATTTTGGATGAATGTGCGAAAGTGGTTCTGCGAAATATGTTCTCCTGGCTCATATAGATAGATGTGATGAATGTGCAAAAAAGATTCTTCAAAAGTGTTTCTGCTAGCTCATATAGAAAGTTTGGTTGAATGTGCAAAAGTGGTTTTGTAAAAGTGGTTCTGTCGGCTCTTTTAGGTAGCTTTGATGAATATGCGAAAGTGGTTCTTCAAAAACGTTTTTTATGGTTTCTCATTTAGATAAGTTGGATGAATATGCAAAAATTGTTCTGCAAAAATAGTTTTCCTGGGTCATGTAGATAATTGGGATTAATTTGCGAAATTAGTTCTGCAAGAGTTGTTCTGCTGGCTCATATTGATAGCTTGGATGAATGTGCAAACGTGGTTCTGCAAAAGTGGTTCTTCTGGCTCATATAGAAAGCTTGGATGAATTTTTGAACGTTCTTCTTCGAAAAGGGTTCTCCTAGCTCATTTAGATAGTTTGGATAAATGTACTAAAGTGGTTCTGCGAAAGTGGTTCTTGTGTCTCATATAAATAGCTTGGTCTTATGTGCGAGACTGCTTCTTTGAAAATAGTTCTCCTGGCTCATTTAGATAGTTTATATGAATGTGCAAAAGTGGTTCAATGAAAGTGGTTCTTATGGCTCATATAGATAGCTTGGATGAATTTTTGAAAGTTCTTCTTTGAAAAGGGTTCTCCTAGCTCATTTAGATAGTTTGGATAAATGTACTTAAGTAGTTCTGCGAAAGTGGTTCTTGTGTCTCATATAGATAGCTTGGTCTTATGTGCGAAACTGGTTCTGTGAAAATGGTTTTCCTGGCTCATATAGATAGTTTTTATGAATGTGCAAAAATGGCTCAATGAAAGTGGTTATGATATCTTGGATAGACAATTTGGATGAATGCGCAAAAATGGTGTTAAGAAAAGAGGTTCTCATGGTTGATATAGATTGTTTGGCTTAATGGGCGAAAGTGTTTCTGTGGCAGAAGTTATGCTGACACATATAGATACCTTGGATGAATGTGCAAATGTTGTTCTGCGAAAGTGATTTTGCAAGTTCATGTAGATAGCTTCGATGGACGTTAGAAAGTAGTTCTGAAGCTCATTTAGATAGTTTGGATGAATGTGCGAAATTGGTACTGTCCAAGTGGTTTTGCTGGCTCATATAGATAGCTTTGATGAATGTGCAAAAATGTTTCTGCGAAATTGGTTCTCCTGGCTCATATAGATAGTTTGGATGAATGTGCAAAAGTGATTCTTCAAAAGTGGTTCTAATAGCTCATATAGAAAGTTTGGATGAATGTGCAAAAGTGGTTCTGTAAAAGTGGTTCTGTCGGCTCTTATAGATCGCTTGGATGAATGTGCAAAAGTTGTTTTACGAAAGTGGTTCTTCATGCACATATATATAGCTTTGATGAATACGCGAAAGTGGTTCTTCAACAACGATTCTCATGGTTTCTCATTTAGATAAGTTGGATAAATGTGCGAAAATTGTTCTGCGATAATAGTTTTTCTGGTTCATTTAGATAATTGGGACTAATTTGCGAAATTGGTTCTGCGAAAGTTGTTCTGCTGGCTCATATAGATAGCTTGGATGGATTTGCGAAAGTCGTTCTGCGAAAATGGAACTCCTGGTTCATTTGGATAATTTAGATGAATTTGCGAAATTGGCTCTGCGAAATTTGTTCTGCTGGCTCATATAGATAGCTTGGATGAATGTGCAAACGTGGTTCTGCGAAAGTGGTTCTTTTCGCTCATACAGATAGTTTTGATGAATGTGCGAAAGTGGTTCGAAGAAAGTGGTTCTTTTGGCTCGTATGGATAATTTGGATGAATGTGAGAAAGTGATTCGGCGAAAATGGTTCTCCTGGCTCATTTTGATGGTTTGAATTAATGTGCATAAGTAGTTCTGCGAAAGTTGTTCTTGTGTCTAATATAGATAGCTTGGTCTTATGTGCGAAAGTGGTTTTTTGAAAATTGTTTTCCTGGCTCATTTAGTTATTTTTGATTAATGTGCGAAAGTTGTTGTGCGAAAATGGTTCTCCTGGCTCATATAGATAAATGTGATGAATGTGTAAAAGTGATTCTTCAAAAGTGTTTCTGCTAGCTCATATAGAAAGTTTGGTTGAAGGTGCAAAAGGGGTTCTGTAAAAGTGGTTCTGTCGGCTCTTATAGGTAGCTTCGATGAATGTGCAAAAGTAGTTATTCGAAAGTGGTTCTGCTGGCTCATATAGATGGCTTGGATGAATGTGCAAAATTGTTTCTGCGAAAATGGTTCTCCTGACTCATATATATAGCTTGGATGAATGTGCGAAAGTGGTTCCAGGAAAGTGGTTCTTCTGGCTCGTATAGATAGTTTCGATGAATGTGCGAAAGTGGTTCTAAGAAAGTGGTTCTGCTGGCTCATATAGATAGCTTGGATGAATGTGCAAAAATGTTTCTCCGAAATTGGTTCTCCTGGCTCATATAGATAGTTTGGATGAATGCGCAAAAGTGATTCCTCAAAAGTGGTTCGGCTAGCTCATATAGAAAGTTTGGATGAATGTGCAAAAGTCGTTTTACGAAAGTGGTTCTTTCGGCTAATATATATAGTTTGGATGAATGTCCGAAAGTGGTTCTGCAAAAGTGGTTCTCCTTGCTCATTTAGAAAGTTTTGATGAATGTGCGAAAGTGGTTTTGCGAATGTGGTTCTTCTTGCTCATTTAGATAGTTTTGATGAATGTGCGATAGTGGTTCTGCGAAAGTGGTTATGCTGGCTAATATAGATAGCTTGGATGAAAGTGCGAAAGTTGTTCTCCTGGCTCGTATGGATAATTTGGATGAATGTGCGAAAGTGATTAGGCGAAAATGGTTCTCCTGGCTCATTTTGATGGTTTGAATTAATGTGCAGCAGAAGTTCTGCGAAAGTTGTTTTCTGTCTCATAGAGATAGCTTGGTCTTATGTGCGAAAGTGGTTTTGTGAAAATTGTTTCCCTGGCTCATTTAGATATTTTGGATGAATGTGCGAAAGTGGTTCTGCGAAAGTGGTTCTGCTGGCTCATATAGATAGCTTGGATGAATGTGCAAAATATTTTCTGCGAAATTGGTTCTCCTGGCTCATATAGATAGATGTGATGAATGTGCAAAAGTGATTCTTCAAAAGTGGTTCTGCTAGCTCATATAGAAAGTTCGGATGGATGTGCAAAAGTGGTTCTGTAAAAGTGGTTCTATCGGCTCTTATAGATAGCAAAAGTGGTTTTACGAAAGTGGTTCTTCATGCACATATATATAGCTTTGATGAAAGATGAAAGTGGTTCTTCAAAAACGATTCTCATGGTTTCTCATTTAGATAAGTTGGATAAATGTGCGAAAATTGTTCTGCGATAATAGTTTTTCTGGT
>JAUKPT010004634.1:0-10964 GCA_032273505.1 Nanomia bijuga
CCCCCCCCCCCCCCCCCCCCCCCCCGGGTCAAATTTTGGATATTTTAGCGTGACGTCATAAAAGTATGACCCCTAACTTCTCCTTCAATATCGAATCTCCCTACTCATTTCTTAATCTAGAAAACATAAATAAAACTGATTGATTTTCTGTATGACATCATAACACTGTCTTCAACGTAAAGATTTATTAAATATTTATTAACTAAATTGATTAAGAGACCTAAAAGACTCCCTTATTGATGATGCGGATTGATGATTTAATCAGCTTTCTTAAACCGATTCGCACTTTCTTGTCGTCATGATTTCGTTTTTCTTTTGTTCCTTCTATTACGTAATCCAAGAATGAATTTTCGAAAACAAAAATTGAAAATCATGAATCGAAAACGAAATAATATGTTTTATACAGATATGTAATTTCAGCAGTTTCAAAAGGGGAGATATGGTGAATGAGCTAGGACTTATGTCCAATGTTTAATATTTTTTGGGAGATTTTGGGATTTTTTATGGGGATTTTTGGATTTTTTTGGTGGATAAATTCAAAGCTTTTATGATATCAGCGCTGGAAATAAGGTGACATTTGGTGAGTGTCAGCTTGACGCGCTTCTTATCACCTTACTTGTTGATGTTTGCTTGTTTAACGGGTCATTCAAAAAGGACGTCACCGCAAAAATGACAATTTTTGCACCCCTCACCCCTCTTTTCGGGTACCCCTTCGCCCCTATGTCACCGGGTAAAAAGTGAGAAACTTATTTTAAAAAGATCTAGCACCAAAAACCTAATTATGGATTCATTTAGAACAGTAATTAATAACAAAAATAACGAATTTTGTTAACAATACAAATATATGGTGGTGACATCACCATTTGTACTTACCCCCTCCATGTCACCAATAGTCACTATTTTGCGTGACCGGTATTCAAATAACATGTCCTTTGATTCAGCTACATTATCAGCAAAAGCGGACCGGACAATCGGATAATTATGAACAACCTTTACAGGTTTAATAAATTATTTAGTTAGTTTTTCACAGATTCTAAACCTTGGGACAGGGTGAGTTCTACAACCCATCATAAGGTTGTACTTTCTGAACTTAGGAATTTCACTAGGAGCAATTTTTATATTTTAGTTATGGCTATGAGTCAAGTACATCAGGTACAATTTTCTTTTGGTTTTTCATCTGTTATGCATCGATACCAAATATGCATTTTTCTGTAGATTTTACTTAAAGAGAACAATTAGTTCTAATTCTATGAGTAAAGGTAGATAAGGTGTGGGATACTCCCTACTCCCTAACCCATAGCTATGTTTTATTTTTGATGATATAGGTTTTTTGCTGTACTGTAGTGTCTTTTGTATAAGTTTTTTTTTTAGGTAGATGTATATTAAACATTTATTGGACGACGTCATATCCAACATGGTCGAGGCAATCAAATATTTTTGTCGAGATCGGATAAATACCATAATGGATTATGAAGGAGTTCAAATAAATGTTTTATCATTCGCAATTATGCCCCCTTGGAATCATTTTCTATTTTTTCTCTTCTTCATTTTCTTGGGTTTTCTAAATTTTACGCCCCCTAGTAAAAAATTCTGATTGGCTCTTGCACTGGAAGGGTATAATAAGTATATATATTAGATTGCTGAAGAGAGCAGAATAAGCAGAAATGCATACAATCTAAAAACTGTTTGTTGTATCTGCGTCGAAGACATCCCAGGGAAGTCTCCCATTCAAAGTAAAATGATTAGGAATCCATTTTGGCGCATTGGCTCAGTGGTTAGGTTTTAGGTTTCGCCATGGAACGACCCGGGTTTGATCCCTCCTGGATCCCCGCAATTTAATATAATAAATTACTGAAATAATGTCCGGGGGCCCTCACCGAGACACAGCTGGGGGTAAATAACAAATGCATCTACTATAAATGAAGGCCAGATCCGCACCTGCATTTGGGAATATGGCAAGAATTTTCTCAGACTTTCTCTAAAGATTCATTCTACTAGGAATTTCATGAATTTTTCAAAAATTTACTTGTCGTGGTATTTACGCCCATGTACATCCTTAGTCGTCCTTGAATATTAGTCTATTTTCAGGGCATCCGTTTAATGATCGATCTTTTGAATGTGATGGTAAAGTTTTATTCCTGTGTAAAGTTGGCAAGTAGTAGAAATCCAAAAAATAGCAAACCATACCTTTTTTTTCATCTTCTTTTAAGACCCGATCCAGCTATCTAATCTTTTTTTGAATTTGAAACTTTGAAAATGCACGTTTTCCTAGAGGTGCTTTATTATACTGTAATGGATCAAAAATTCCCCAAAAGAAGAATTTCCATGTCGAATTTTTCCCGGGTACTTTTTTTTGGTAAAAATATACTTAAAGACGGTCTCAAAATATTTTAAATCACTTTTCATCTAATTCATTCCAGATTTGCTTAGTATTACGGTAGAATGACTGGGGGTATATGTTTGGCGTCTGGCGTCCATACGTTGCCTGGAGATACGACTTTTGGCGTCCAGAGGAAGTATTTACTGACGTCTGGCGTCTGTAGCTTTTTTTCTTGTGCGTCTGGCATCTATGAAAAATCTTTTTGGCGTCCAGGCGTCCTGGATATCCCTATAACCCCCCCCCAACTGACTGAACCTGTACGTGCAGAGAGATTTCTTCTTTCATTTCATTGACGAGTATTTTACAGAAGACGTTATTAGAAACAAGATTTGCGTATAAAAATTATTAATTAATAAAATTTCTTTGCGATTTGGGATTAAGAAATAAATTAAAGCTCGCTTGCGTCATGGAATATCACTTGAACGATAGAAGAAAAATCAGTTTTCACTAGTTTTAATTCATAGAAAATAATTAGTTTTGCTATGACGCTAGCAACCACTTGTCCATTACTTAATATATCTGTCATAGACAAAAGCATGTTTCTAGAAATAAATTATCACATAAAAGAAAATGTTTGAATTTTAGAAAAAATGGTAGTATTAACAAGAAATCAATATAAATCAAAAGAAAGTATCTAGACAGAAGAAGAAGAAATCAGGCACTAGTTTTCATTCATAAGGCTTCATGACGTACTATAATAACAGGCCTCTTCACTGTACATAAAAATCTAGTTCAGTGCCTTTCGGTAATTCTTTTAACCTTATTTTTTTAAAAGCAAGTTTATATTATCAAATAATTGATTTTCAAACAAAACGGTTGACTCTTCCTTGAATTATGAGGTACTTTCGGTTTTACTAAAACACTCAAAAACTCGCGAAGTAATGAAAATTATGACTTCTTCTTTTAGCAACAGTTAGATGTTATCATGGTCTTTATGTGTGCTAAGTATAAAAAAAACGGAAGTTGCGAACAGGTAAACAGCACGTGATCAAAAATATAAAAGCGACTGACTTATTGATTCTAATAGCAAAAAGTACGAAAGGCCCATATTTCCCCAAATAATTTCTCCCAAAAGATAATTTCGTCCCCACGTATTCTGGACTTGCTTGTAAATACACTGAGCATCGTGATTTGATCGCAGATGGTCCCAAAACGCCCAACTCAATATTTTGTCGGCAAGATGTGGGGTCATGTATAAAGTAGGCTATGGTGACACCTATCTCATCAATAATTCATGAGAATGACTGTCAAACATCATTGTCAGATCAAGATGAAATTTGATAGTGGGATCAATTCGAGGGTAAGAAATCCAAAATTTAGGATCCCAAAATCTGAAAACAATGGCAAAATGGGCTACTGACCCCTAAAATCAAACATTATCGGATTAGGCTGGAAATGGACACATAGACTAATTCGAGGGCGAGAGTATTGACCCTCATCTCATTAATTATTCATAGAGAAACATACCCCCTTCAATCACTCTAAAGATTTCCCAGGCTCCTTAATCTTTCTTCCCATGAGTAATCAGTAATTGTTCTTCTAGTAAGATTTTTATTAGAAGACTTAAAACGACAGATTTTCTTGATGAATTTAGGAGTAGGTGGGATTTTATGATTAATCTTAACATATACTATAAGATGTTTCACTAGAGGATCTAAGGATGGGCGAACGCCACTGTCTAAAAAAAGATTAGGTTGGTCAGTAACAGCAAGATCAATACAGGACGGGTTGCAGTCATCTCGAAAAAAAATAAGTAGGTTAAGAAATGATTTGGTTAAGATTTAAAGAAGAAAATAATTCGTCTAATAGATAACCTTCATTTTTAGTGTCGCCCTCAGGGTACCATGTTTGTGAATGAGCATTAAAATCACCAGCAAAGAACATTGCATAAGGCTTGGCATTTCTTATTTTATTTGTAAGTGCTTCAAAATTTTACAAAAAACTGCTGAATTCGGTACTTGTTGCCTTGTGTATAGGATTTCTGTAAAGAACAGAGAAAAATATTTTCTTTCTCCCTAATATCATTTCTGAAACCAGACACTCATTTTTTTGTTTTCGGCCTCTAGTACGGAAACTTGATAAAAGTCATCTTTACTTAGTGAGTTCAAGTTCCAGTTGCAGAAGGTAAAGGAACTACTGGAAATTTCTGAATTTGGGCCGGGGTTTGAGGGAATATCCTTACTTAGGTAAATACGTAAAAATGTGATCCAAAGGGCATAACAATCATACGGCCGTTTGAATGAAAAGAAAAAAGGAATGAAAAACAAGGACTAGTAGTCCAAGATTAACAGAAAAAAGTAGGAAAAGAAAATTATGAAATTTAGTAATTAGGACATTGGTTAGAGTTAGAACCTTCTTTTTCAGTATTAATTTTAGATCTGTAGTTACCAATATTAATAGATGCTGATTAGTATATGTGAGAAGTATAAAGCTAGAAAACAGGAACATTTTTTGTAAAAAAACATTCAACATTAATTCTGTGACACGTGGATAAGTCTGACATGAAAAGCTCAAGTTCTTATCATAGCGAAAATAAGAAATAGACCTAGATAAAATAAAACCTAAAAAAATGGTTATAGAAAGAACAACAAGGACTAAAGAAATGACATCGTAGTAATAGTCCATTAAAGTTACATAATTGTGAATAATATTGATGTTTTCTCTCCTCAGAGAAAAATGTGTGACACACTGAAAACAGAGTTCCTTTAAGTCATTTGACACATAATCAATGCTTAAATAAGTGACGATTAAGAGCAAAAATAACTTAAAGTTAAACATGGTAGCCTTCCAAAGTAGAAGGTAGCAAAACGCAAAATTATGAAAATTGGTTTACTCATAAACCAATTTTTAAAATCATTCACAAAGTCAGCAGTAAAAGCGAGACGAGTTAATTCCAGTAGTAGGCTTTTTTTCAATAAATATGTGAGATAGCAAAGAAAAACAGTCAAGGAATATCACAAGGTGATTATCCAACTGTGTTAGCTACAAAATAAACCATAGCAGAAAAAGGGAGCAGGAAGTCTTAGGATTTTGTACAATTTTCCTTATGTTATGGAATCATATGAATATCATATGCCTACATTGCTACTAGTAGCAAAATAGCCGTATTGAGACATGAAAACTCTGAATAAGAGAATAGTAAAATACAACGCAAAAAGCACACACACAGATTTTAATTCATGAGATAACTAAGTGATCACTAGTAAAATTAGCCTTTTGATAATTTAGTAGATTTTGACAACCTTTGATCAATGAAATCACCAGAATTGATGTGATGCGAAAGAGCGAAAGAATATAATTTACTGAATGTCTATACTACACCGACTATTCGAAATTATGTCCACTGATTTTATTTTTTTGTATTTTCGAAATCATATTAGTAACGCTATGTCATTTTGCAAGTTTTCTAGTATGATAATGTATGTATCATAAGTGATCAAATTGTTAACTCAAGAAACATTTAATAGGTTATTAAAACCTAAGTTTGATGCATGTGACAAGAGGCCTCTGTAGACAGTCATAAAGGATATCAACATTTGTTTAGTACGTTGGTAAGAAAATGTTCAATAAAGTCCAGTTGTATTAACCAAGTTCCTTTAGGGAATAATAATGCGCTAAAATAATTCGATAAGATACACATTCTAGTTTCTACGTACTTGTACAATGAGACACTGAAACTTTTATTTTAAAAAAAAAACGTTTATGTTTTCGTAAGCTATACCATTAACTTATAGGGAAAGTATTTGCAAAAATATTATCTTGTGCATTTCTGTCGATTTCTATAGCTAATAAAGCGAACTACAATAGGTTGCGCCTTCATTGAACTATTTCTTGTTATCCTTCTGTTACTAGAACGGATTCTATGTGATCATTAAAATATCATTAAAACAGAAATATCGTTAGATTCACAAACCTCAATGATTTTTTCATCTGTGTCCTTGGTTTCAGATTCAGCAACACCGTGAACAAGGTGACAAGATAGCGACTATGTTGCTTCTGATCATCGAGTTTATCTTCTAGTTCTTTAATCGTATTTTTCGACTTTTGCAGCCAGGGGGGGTGCAACGTACTACATAGCGACATGTATCCGGGTGGGGTGGTGTGCATCCCGAAAGTTTTGCTTCATAGTACTTGGGTACTATATAGGTGGGTGTCAAAGGAAAATTTCCAAATGCGATTTGGTACATAGGTACATAGGTACCTTTGGACTTGATTCCAGACAATTCAGACAGTCCAGCAGAACAGTCACCTCAACGATGGGTCTCCCAGGTGGTGGATATGAGAAAGAGTCTTTGAATACTTGTTGCGCCCAATGTTGCTTAAAAGGAAAAAGAATCCAAGAAATAATAAGAGCAACACAGGTTATTCAATTGGGAAGGGTTTGGGTTAGGTTTTTTTTAGGTATTCTATACTTTTTCGGGGGTGTTGGGTCTGTTAGGAGAATTTCTATGTAGTACTTGGTACTATATAGCATCTTTGGGGTGGGTGGGGGTTCCGCTAGGATAAATGCTATATAGTGCCCATACATCGGTATACATTCCGCTATATTGTCCGCTTTCCTGATGTTGCCCAAAACGATGTTTGCTTTTTTCACTGCACTCGCCGCCTGTTTATGGAAATTAGATTCAAATCAATTAGCATGCCCAAGTCTTTTTCATACTCAATCTGATCTAATTTTGTTTCCTCCATTTTATATTTACAGTACAGGTTTGTTGTTCCTATATGGAGGCTCTTGCATTTGTCATTATCAAATGGCAATTGCCAAGTTTTTGACCACTGAACGAGTGAATTTATATCCTTTTGGAGAGCTGCGGTTCCACTGCCATCTCTGAGATTAACATCTCTAAAGAGTTTAGCATCATCTGCATCATCATCGGGCATGTCATTAATGAAGATAGCGAAAAGGATCGGTCCTAACACGGATCCTTGTGGTATTACACTTAATGCATCCATCCACAAGGATGTTTTGTTATTCACCCTAACCTGTAGCTTATGGCTCCTTAAAAATCTCTTGATCCATTTTTTTACTTTTCCTGATATTCCAAGGTTTGATAATTTCTGTAATAAACGTTGATAGTCCAGTAAATATAGGTGATAACCTCAAACAAATTTCATCGAACGTCAAATATGTTTATTTTGTTTTGTTAGGGTATTGTTAGTTGTAAAAAAGAAGTCAAGATTCTAAATCAGCGTAGAAGTTTTTTTGGCTACATATTGGTCCATTCCAGTATTAAAAGGCTACCCCTAGAAAAATGTGTTTTTTAAGTTTTTAAGCTTAGATTTTAAGAACTGATTAAATAGATGAATTAGTCGTGAAAAGTAGATGAGAAAAATAGTATGGGTTGCTATGTTTTGATTCATACTTTCTGAGATAATATAGTTTGAAATTGACAAAAAATGCTAATTTATGCTGATTCAGCCATTTTGGTGGAACTTTGCATACAAAAAACTCTTATGATCAACTGACCAAAACATTATACCATTTTCTCATCAACTTTTCATGTTTAATTCAGTTATCCAATCGGTTTTAGAATTTAAGCAATTTGAAAAAACACTTTTTTCTAGGGGTACCCTTTTAATATTGGAATGGACCAAAAGGCAGCCAAAAAAATAACTTCTATGCTGATTTAGAGTCTCGATATTTTTTTCACAACTAACAATACCCTAACAAAACTGAAAAAATATATTTGACGTTTGTTGCAATTTGTTTGGGGTTAATCTCTTTTTGTGTCTAGATTTACTGGACTATGATGTGGCCACTCTGTCGAAAGCCTTTGAAAAATCTGTATTGCCCAACTCAAGAGCTTTAATCTATTTTTTCATGCAAACAAGTAGATCAGCCATGCTGGTTGTTCGAAAAGAGATTATTGGGCATCATATATTCTACCAAATTACCCCGGACAATTTTCTCCATGATCTTACAAAGAATTGAAGTTATGCTAATTGGTCTGTAGTTGCCGGGTAAACAGCTGTAATAGATGCTTTTAGCCAGTCGTTTGGTAAAACGCCTTCGTCTAACGATTTTGTGAATAGTTTTGTCAATGGTCTTGCTATTTCACCTGTTAAGTTCTTTAATAAAAATGGGTGTAGTTTATCGATATCGAGAGTTTTATTTGGATTCAGATCCTCTAGTTTCCTTTTAACCATGTCTTCAGTGATGACGAAATCTTTGAGATGGTAATTATTGTTCATGGTTTCGTTTTCTTCAGGCATATTGTTTATGTTTTCCTCAGTAAACACGCTACCAAAAAATTCATTCATTCATTCAAGCTTTATCTTGAGAACTTGTTCCCTTACTTTCATTCGATTTTGTTAAATTGGCCACACCAGAACGCACCTTTGTTTTCGATATTACGTAGCTCCAAAATCTTTTAGGCAGAGCTTTAATTACTGTTGCTATATTTAATTTAAAAGTTAATCGCAAATTCATGGTTAACTTCCTTAGTTTATTCTTTACAGTATTAAATCGCACTTCATCGATTTAGTACCTGGCTGAGATTTACTACGGACTTCGGGCCGGCTTTTCTCGCCTTCTATTGGTTTCTTTTGATCATGTGACCTGGCACTATTTCCCTGAAGGGACCAGACTTTTGATATCATGCCTTCTTCTTGCAAACAAAAGCAATGAGAGGTCGGATTTTTATTTAGTGTCATTGAAAACTGGATTTTTTTTTCCTATTGCTTTTCGTTCAGCTAAAAATGGTTCATTATCATTTATAAAAAACATTAATACTTAAGTTTACATAAATAAAAAATTAAATTATTTTATTAAAGGAAAATAAAATATTGTTTACTTCTTTTTGTTTAAAAGTTCGAAGACATTGTAATGGGCTTTTAAATCTTTTTTATTTGATGTCACTGTTTTTTAAGGAAAAAAAAGTAATTCCCAATCCTTTAAAAATAATGAGCAAACAGGACTGCTTTATGTTTTGTTGCCCAGGTACTAAATCGCTTAGTTACCAGCATCCTGAAGAGACCGGGATTTCGGGCACTAAGCGATTAACCTAGCCCTGTATGTTTAAATCGTTAATTTATCCTTAAGTTTCTTTAGCTGTAATGCTTCTTTATTCATGTACATGTTTTTATTTTTATTTTGTTGTTTTCCTCTTTTGTCAGGAATACATCCATCATTCAGGAATACATCCATCATTCATCATTTTGTAAAATTGAGTGCCAATCAATTCTATTGGCTTTTTTTTAACGTTTTGCTCAAAATTTAATTTCATTGGCTGATAATTTTCAATTTTATCCCGCACCTTTATTTTATTCCTTTGAAAATATTTTTCTTCATTTCTGTTCATCGTCCCCGTCCAAAGGCATAAAAGAAACCAGATTGCTTCAGTAAGTACTAAAGGATTACTAAGATACTTTTTAAAATAAATAGTGAGTTTTTCCATGTCTTCATCTTCTATAACCGTTTTGTGTTGTGGTTTGGGGTTGTTGGCTTTATAGATAGTTTTTTTCTTCATTTGCAAATTTTAAGCTTTTTTCCACTTTTTATAGCCAGATGGGCAAATATTTACCCTTTTGACCCCCATTTGACCCCTAAGGTGCCCCAAAAAGTCAAGGCTTGCAAAAGTGACTTTCACCATTGAATTTGTCGTATGAAAAAGATATCTGAGCCTCAAGAAACTAGTTTCAGGTACATTGACTTTCAGTGCTGACTCTTATTCAGTCCCCACTTTGACCCCCTTCCTCCTTTCCCTGCACTTGGTGAAAATTGGTTGGTACCACTAGATTCAGCACCCAAAAGAAACAGTTGAAGTGGACACCAATATCCTTAAGTGAGTGTCCGATTATTAGGCAAAATTTCTTGATTATGTGATTTTTCAAAACTGATGAGGTCATCAAGCATTTGACCGGTTCATAGTAAACTAAATATTGAGTTTAAGACCTAAGGTTATAAATGAAACATTATCAGTTTTTAAAGCTCTATTGATTATTAATCGGTGCTATTCATTTCAACTCCATCGCCCATTCTAGGGTCACCAGGTACAACAGTTTTCTCATCTTTGTCCAATATGAGGAATCAAAAATAAAATTTCTGGTTACCCTCTGTACCCTCTTACCTGATGGTTCTTGGATAGCAACGTGCTAACCAGGATAAAGCGAGTCTCTATGAGCGAAGTTTAAAAGTGGTACTTTGATATTGTTTTTGCCTCTTTGATACTAAAACCCTTCGTTTGCACCTAGTGTTGTCAGATTTGACGTTAGCCTGGGAAGGTTGTCTTGAAGATGACGATTCATCAGTAGTTCAACAGGGCTGGCTCCACAAGTACGTGGTGTTTTTCGTATTGCTAGTAAAGCCCGTATTGATATCATTGTCAGAGTCTGTACATTTCTTGATCATGGATTTTACTGTCTTAACCAATGATTCAGATAATCTATTCGATTTGGGATCTCTAGAAGATCTACCGTCATCTGACAGAAGGAAGTAATACACATTTTTTTCATAAAAGTGTTTTCCATAGCCCATAGAGTCTAGTAAACGTTATTTTTTTGAGAATTATTTTTACTCCAAAATGTATTTCTTGGAATATAAAAAGAAGTAATCCACAAGATTTTAGAACTATTATTCAATATA
>JAUKPT010004636.1:0-10962 GCA_032273505.1 Nanomia bijuga
AATAACCTTCTTAAAGAAAAAATATGTATATTATGGCTGTTTTACCTAATAAAAACAAAACAAAATAGGGCGTTATCGTTATCGAGGGGGGGGAGGGGGGGGTCGTCAAAATAACGTCCTAGGACGTTATCTTTACCCCCTTTTTACATTATGACACACCCCCAACCTTTATTTTGGACATTGAATGATCAATTTGTTTAAAATATCGTAAATAGTAAAAGAGATATAATAATCCCAAATCTCACCCATCACAAGAATTTTGATTCAATTTCGATCCATTTCTCTGTTCAAAAAAACTATTCCTCTGATCCCAATGATTTTGATTCGATTTTGACCTATCTCTCAGTTCCAATAAATATATTTCTGATCCCAAGGATTGATCAGGACCATCTCAGTAACTTTTTCATTTATTCCAAGGATTTCTATTTAAATCTGACTCATCTGTTATGTTGCCATCTTTTGTCACCGTCGTCTGAAATCTAAAAGACTAAAATAATTTGGTTTTACCTATGTGGTCGCTTTTTTTAAAACCTGCAAAATATTTCCTCCTGATTCCAGTCAAATTACGCGGTACTTACTACCCCTAAACCCTGGTTTCGGGTGGTTATTTGATGTTAGAGTGCAAGTCGAATTCTCATATGAAACTTGACCTTATTATTTTCAAATTTTGTCATCTATTTTAGACATAGTTGTCCGTATTATTTTTTCTTTGTCTGGCATACTCCCTTATCTACTATTTACTTTAGTATCATTTTTTAAAGAGAAAAAGTAAACAGAAAAGTTGGTGTCGATAGAGTAAACTTTTTAAAAGGTGGATACTTCTAATTAGCGGACAATTTTCTTTGCATCAATTAGGGTGTTCAGGTCATTTTTTTCTAAACATAGAAAAACTATGAATTATACACCACTAAAAAGAGCGTAATATTCTCTTTTCAGAGTTATTGGCAAAAAGGTGTAAAATATAACAATATATTTGTAGTGCAACTTTTTGCATAATCAGCAAATAATATGACTTAATACTTCAAAAATGAGAAGGATAATCGATAATCGGGTTATATTGTAACATAGAAACATTTTTTTAATTTTTTTTTCGCAGATATTAATAAGTTTTAAACTCGCGTCCAGATTAATAGTCGGGTGAAGAGAATTTGAGGGTTGGCATTGTCTGCAGAATGTCCCCATGGTGTCGTGCGTCCCGTGTCGTGTTCCTGACGTGTCGTGTCCCCTCCCGTGTGATTGTTTAGCCCACCCCCGAATCTTCGTGTCCCTAATATGTCGTAAGAATAAACAAATAAGTAAACAAAGGAGGATTTAGCGCGTTTTTCTCACGTGCGTCTGAAATTGAAGTATCGGCAGTTTAAACGAAGAAGAAATACCGAAATACATCAGACATTACATTACATTAGCAGATGATTTATTATTTGATATTCTTGTACCGAATGGTCTAGATATTTTTATTATCATTAACTTGTTTGACTGAAATGATAAATTATGAAAAATTAGCAAGTAGATGCTAGATTTGTCATTTATTATATGGTAGGTACGTGGTCTAGTTAAAACACTTCTATTTAACAAAATTTCATGCTAAATCCTCACTCACTCACTCACTCACTCAGGTTTTATTTTGATATAACTTATTTTGTTGCGTGCGGTCTTCGTATATCGTGCTTAACTGAAGTATATATTAATGTTATATTGTATTTCTATGGAAGAGCATCATAATGAAGATAAATTTAAGTTAAACATTCAGTTAAAACTTATTCTATAGAAAATAAGAACATGTTAACATTGAAGATATTTAATCTTATAGAATTATTGACTAGCTAGATGGTGAAACAAATGAAGAGGTATCATTTAACTATTATTTTCGCATCTTATCATCTTATTTTTAGGAAATGGATGATGATGAGTGGATGGACTTGGTTCGCAATGCAGATGGTCTATTTGAATGTAAATTATGTGTGGATTTTAAACCGTATTATGCAAAGCATCATGTTAAATGTAGTTAAATGAAGAATTTAATGGGGGAAAGATATACCTATGCAATAGAAAATATACTAAGAACGGGAAAGGACACTACCATTGTTCATGTGGCTGCGATAAGGTGTTTGAAAAAAGGTAGACTTTATACTCACCTTTTAAGAAGGTGTCTTCGGTACACAATATTTCCAAAAAGAGCGATAATGGCAATAGAAATGATGCAAATGGTGATATCAGTTTCATATTACCTACTTCAACACAATTAAATAATTCTTCATCTGCAACCATTACCCCTACTTCTTCATCAGACATAGATTTTTTAACATCTTCGGTTAGTGTACCTACCAATTCAGAATCTAGTCAGGAAAAGAATAGAAAACAATGTCCTTATTGGTCTCTTGAAATGTTGTCCAAAATCCTGAAGACTCATATTAGTCGTAAACACTCACCTTCAACTCATGTGAATGTTAAAAGTCTGGAAGGTGTCTGTGTTGATCGTAAAGATGGAATATATATGGTCAGTGAGATATCATCTGGTTTTCTGCACCCAATTCATGTCTAAAAACTTATTAGTGGTAACAAAGACCCTAAGATATATTGTTAGTAAAAGAAATGTATAGTTCAAAAGACGATTGATGGTATCTCAGATGATCCTACATATGAATGTCGTCATTTACAGTCTGTTAATTCTTATTTCATCAACAGGTATAACTTTTGAAGAGACAAAAGAAAATTGCTTAAAAAGAAAACGGTTCTGTGACAGTGAAGGAATTGCTCTTGCAAATGCCATGATACCATCTATGAACGCTTGTTTGTGTATTTATTTCTGTGTATACTGGTTCAGTCAAAGTGGACTCACATCTAAAAAGAGTAGTTTTGATACTTTTGATAAAGAAAACATTCAAGTTGATTTGTAGATGCCAAGGAAGTTCACATTTATCATGTGAACATACTCATTTAGCCAAATGGTATTTACACGCTTTACATCCTGATATTTTTCAGTAGATTCAAACGATTGAATACACTTTCGCTAAAAAGAAGATTTCAAATCTGAAACTCTTTTCAAAACAATTTGAAGAAAATATGGTTCTTGTTTCAAGTGAAATGAATTGCTCTTTATGTAATGGAGAACTTGTTCTCAACAAAAGTTATGACAGGGTCAAGTTATTGACTAGAAATGGCTGTGTAACAATCACACGCGTATGAGATAAAGTTTGTCAATCTTGCAATAATGTTATTTATTATTCAGATACTGTTGAAGGTGCATTTAATTATAATGACAAGTTCTTTGTCACGACTGATCTGCTCTGCTGGATACAAGCAGGTATTCATCAAAACAGACTTCTTCCAAAACATTTAAATATTTTGAATTCTCTTTATATCAGCATAGATTACTACACTTTAAAGCTTGATTTGTGACTTGAATATTTATTTCAATCATGATTTTTAATCTTCATTTTCTCAAGATTTCTATTGTCAATTTTTTTAAAAATTCAATATATCATAGAGGATGATACATTCTGTTACTGTGCAAAATTAGAATGTAAACTGTATACGTCTTCTTGTTTTTATGAAAAACAAAAAAGTCTGTAAAACACCACGAAAAAGTAAGCGAAAATTTTCAAGAAAATTTCTGATCATTCTAGATACTATTATCTACATTCCCTGAAAGATTTAAGTTCATACCATTTTTAGAAGGTGAGATATAAAATTTTAAAGAAATCAGCCTACACATTTCGGCCTACGCTAATTCATCGTAGATCAAAGTTTCTAGTTCGTTCGTTATAGAAGTCCGTGGCAGGGTTAAGTGTACTTTGGGTGACCGGCTTCCCCATTTAGCCCTCCCCTTTGCCCTTCTAGCCCCCCTAATAAGAAAACTACTCACTGCAGACCTTCTACACCCCCATGTGTAACGCCACGCCATTAACTATAATAGTCAATGTTGATATTAATTAAAGAAACAAGCAAGAATTAGAATCAAATTGTTTATAATCAACAAGAACCATATACACAAAAAGGTAAACAATGGATTCATGCAGGAAAAAACTGTTACTCCCCACTTTTTAAAGTCCATCCCCCCTTTGAAGTCTATCCCCCCTTACTTAGATATTTTTTCAATTCTCCCCTTTTAACAGAGTAACAGAATATTCATCCCCATTCACAAGGAGGGGAAGGATGATATGGTGTGTGTCAGTAGGGGACAGCACACAAACATACTCATACACATACACACCACACGCCACACACAACCTACTACCAAGGTGTGAATCGACAACAACTGAACAGTCTTAGTATCATGAGATCAGAATAAATAAAATCTATGTACAAAGATTCAAATATATAATTTATTACAACAAACAAGAATCTTTCCATTATCCAAATGGCCAAAAGAAAACTCTAAATTAACAAGAAAATTGAAAAGAAATTTACTAGGCACTCGAGGAAATTGAAATTCATTAATGATTAAAATCTCGCTATAATGTTTAAACTCACTTGGAAAACATAAAAGAAGAATTATATTCCATCCAATTTCATCTTTTACTAATTAAAAATATCAATGAATACTTCCTAATAAATAAAATTGTCACAAATAAAAGTCTGTATGTATATACTATACTTATGCACACATCTCCATATCTTGATTTATATATAAATATATCTTATTAATAATAAGCAAAATCACGCCGCAATATGTCATCTTTGACATCAATAACAGTCTCTATAGATAGCAACGTTATCATACAGGAAAGTCCACTTTTTATTGAATAGGATTTAGCGTGGATAATGGTTTTATTGGTTTTAATTGATGTCGATAACAGATCTATCACACCAGCAAAAAGTTCCACGGGTGATGATGTCATTAAATCATGATTAGTCGAATAATAAAATATTTCCGTGGATATTCCACGGGTAGCCAGCTAGTTTATATAATCTTCAAACTTGGTCAATTTTTCACTTGTTAAGAAACTGAAAAATCTGACACACGACATGATGACGTCAGGTGATGTTATAATGACCGAGGGGCAGAATGGTTCGAAAATTCTTTCAAAGATTTTTTAGGATTTTTGGATTTTTTCCGAGACTCTGGAATGTCTTTTCGGGATTTTTTTATTTTTTGGGGGATTTCGGGATTTTTTTTTTTTTGGATTGTGTCAAAGATTCTTTTGACCTGTTTGCCCCTCAATAATGACATCATCAGTAATATGAGGGGTCAAGAGAGCTAACCTCATCACTTTAACCCCTTACGCAATCAAAATGTACTTTTTTCGTGACGAGGACCACGAAACATAAAAATAAAAAATGAGGTTTAGTTGGAAATTAATGAAGAACTATTGATTTGGTGGATTCTGTTGACGTCACCATAGTGATTATGTCACTATGGTGTTATCAGAACAATTTTCATGTCCCTAGTTTAATGATATATGAAATATTTTACGCCATTTTATAGAGGGTCACAACCCCTCGTATCAATGTTCTGAAAAAAGATTTCAATTTCTTCTTTGGGCAAAGAAAAAACGCTCATTTGCAAAATATTTTTCGTAATACCTTCAGAAACACTAAAAATTAAATTTCTTGTGACCTGGTTGCACAACACCTATACCCCCCCCCCCGTCATTACTGTTTAGCCCTTTCAAGAAATTCCATTATCTACTGACAAAGTCACAGTATAAAAAAACATTGAAATAAAAAAATAAAGTAAAAAAAATGGATAAAAAAAACTACAAATTATGAAACTGTGTTTTGATCATCAAGTTTCAACTTATCTAACTCTAAACTTTCAACGTCATTAATGCCCTCCGAAGAAGCAGCAGCGTTGGAAGCTCTCGAAGAAGTCCCTTCTGCTGAACTTCTCTCATACTGTCCATCTTCGTTAAAATAATAACTTTTATTTTTCCGCTTTTCTTTTTTCTCCTTTTCAAAAAAAGGCATGATATCAAGAACTTGATAATCGTCAAAATGTTTTACAGTGACTGTGGATGTACTACTGAAACTCGTTGTTCTACTCGGAGGAGCAACTGGGTCGATGCTCTCCACTAAATCAATGTCCATATCTAAATCAAGAACTAATGATGATCTGTATCGGCCTGTTGATATAGGTGGCTTCTGAATTACATTCTTTTGATGATCTTCGATGGCTTTCTGTACAACTTCGTCAGAATTCAAGCGACGCCGCACCGATTCCATAGTATCTGTCACCTCAGCACCAACGCATCCTTGTCTCGCAGCAGTAGGAGTTGATAAGGAACTAGAATTTTTACTTCTTTGTCTATGAATATCTTCGCTAATACTTTCTAAGTTTCGTAAACTTCGGGAATATTGGGCTTTAGCTTCCACATACGCAGTTTCAAGTTCTTGTACACGAGCTTTTTGAGCCTAATAAATTGACATGACAACTATTAGAATTCCAAATTCTCTTTGGCACAACAAATCAAAAAATAACAAATTGTCAAAAAATGGTGGAAAACTGGGCATTGAATGTTTTTCTCGTGAAATAGCACTATTTTTTTTCTTTTCTACAAATTACACTCAATAAATATTATTTCAGATTTTGTTGGTTGAAATACATCTCAAACAGTCAGGGTACATTTCAAATTGGTGAGAAAACCTCCGGGTAGATTTTAGTACTCATATTCGATTGATTCATTCGTGTTTTTGACGAAGATCAATTAAAAATCAATCAATACTGAGCGTTTCTATACCTGGCTAAGTAAAAAACACAATTTTTATTCACGAAAGATAACTCTAAAATTTTTTTCAATTATATTTATTCACAAGAAAAAAAAAAGAAAGATAAATAACTCTCATACCCAACTAAAAAGGAACTTTTAACTTTAAGAAATACCACCCGTCGTGCTATTGTTTCAAAGATTATACGAAGAAAAAAATTATAATATCAAAAGAGGCGGCTTTACCTGCGTAAAGATAAAAACTTTATTCATGATATAATTCTATACCTGCTAAATCATGCACCTGCCATTTCTATTATTTTTTATCTTTTTATTTTATCTTTTCTATTTTATTAGTCAGGTATAGTAAGCTCAATAAATCCACAAATAATACTTTGCAATGAAACAAACCAACAACTGATCAAATTGTAAATTAAACGGCACTTTTTACCCTTCAACATTTTGCATTATTTTGATAGTTAGGCAGCTTTCACCTCGCTTCCATGCTAACGTAATTTACGAAAAGGTATATTATATTTTCCATATTAACAATATAATTTTAAGATGTATTCGTTTGCCATTTTTTATTCATATTTTGTTCAGATGAGACCACTCAATGTTCTTTAAGCGGATTAAAAAGTTTTCAATAAAACTATTAATTTTGTTTTTTTCTCTTCACACACGTGACCTTTGGTAAATCGCTCTCTCTCTCTCTCGAGAGAGCTTGTCTCGCGCAGTCAATTAAAAATTGATAAAAAGAGATATACATCAGTAGAATAAAATAGAAGAAATTATCACCTTTTCGGTTCCGGCTTATTAAGATGATGTCACAAATTATGGCCTTGATCACGGACTACTAGTATTCTAGTAGTCCGTGCCTTGATTGACAACAATTATTATGCCAGTAACTTACACTAAGAACTATAGAATCAGTACACCTCTGGTGATAATAAACAGTAAATTTAACTAGAATTATCACCAATCATAATATTAAACAAGTAGGATTTAATTATTAACTGCACGTAGGGTAAATAAGCAAGCACAGGTAAACAAGTCATTGTTTTGTTATGAAATTTAGAGGATATCACGGGTGTTCTGCGTAATTGGCTTATTTCAGTATGAGATAGATCAAACAGAAATTTCCTTCGTAATATTGTACCTGTCTGTGTTTATTTTATGTTTTTGCCGCTTTTACAACTTGAAAGCTAAGATGTAGTTTACTAACTTTCGGCTTCACACTCCTCTGAAATTATTTTAATGAAAGATGCCAAATTTTATATTTTGACATGTGATAAAAATCGATCCGAACATATTGGAAGGTTCTGCAAACATGTCTCTAGACCATTGCCAGGACGCGTAGAATACAAATACCTCACGTCGCAACAAAGCATTTCCACTTAAAAAATGATTTTAAACTTACATTTTTATTTTTTTTTTTTTTTTTATATTTTATCACTCAAGGAGGTAAATAAAATTAGATTATTTCAAAATAAAAAATGTATAAATTGATATCTTTACTTCAATTTGTTTAAAAATATATTTCTTTTTTTTAATTTAGAGAAATTGCCTGTTTTTTTACAGATTTAAGAAAGAATAGTTTCGAAGATAAATTGGATTTTCTGACAGTGTTAAAAAACAAATGAAAATCCCATTCTACCTTCTGACACCCAGTAAAACACCCGTGGTCTGGTGGTACCACCAATATTATTTTTAAATCTCTACTTTTGATGAGAAAAAAATGATTGTGTTGTGCTATTTGCTGTAATAGGTACATTTGAATATACTTAAAACACCTGAAATTACTTATTAGTAGATGGTTTAAGCATAAAAAATAATCACTTGCTAATAAGCATGGTGCAATTATATGCGAAAACATAACTCCATTACATACCACACCATCTACCGAAAAGGTAAACATTGTTATTTTTCCACGTAAACTGTTATTGATCTTGATAGAGAGATATCTATAAATTATCTTAAAAGCAAAACAGATTAAAATTAGAATTGAAGTGTTTTCCTTTTCACGCCAGTCAATCTATCAAGAAATACGGGTCTGAGACGCATCCAATGGATAAAACATACGGGTCCGAGACACATAAACAAAACTCTTTACAGGTCCGAGACATCAAGTGTGCAAAAGCAGGTCCGCAACGCCTCATACGGGACTGTTTACGGGAAAAAGATTGCAGAGGCGAGTATCATTAAAAATGATGCAATAAAATGCACTCGAGCTCTTGAGCGAGGGCACAATAACTATTGTTAGGCAATGCCGACGGGTTGACCCATGCCATGTGAGGGTAGTCAGTTGGTAGCTGATGAAACGCTAGGTGGGACTTAAGTCATGGCTCGATAAGCACGTAAAAAGCCTGCGCATGGCTGTTCCATCATAAGAACAAACCATTAAACCATTAAGAATTGGTCCCAGTACTAATTTTCAGACTTATCCAATAATGTTTATTTTTTGGGGATCTTAAGGGTAAATGCCCCATTTTAGTTAATATGGCCTCTAATTGTCTTTTCCTATCTTTGGCAAACAACTCACATTAAAAATCATTCAATCAATCAGTACCAAGCTTATCAACCTTGGTAAATCAGTCACTAAGAACTAATCAGAATATTATTGAGCGTGAGTGAGGCCTTTACAAGCACGAGTTTCAACCAAATAAAATATCCTAGCCTTGTTTGGGTCTAACCATCCCAACCGTGGAACGTGGTTAAAATAGTCTTGCTAACCTTAGCAAACTATTACATGGGCTTTAACCCTTGGTCAGGAAGTCTTTTCTGTGTGTGTCATTGGGAAGAGGGGGGTAAATGTACCACCCCCTTGATTTTTTCTCCATTTGCTGGCGATGTGTTAGTTTTCATATTATGAGATTTGAGATGGATAAAGATACATCATTCACAAGTATTCCTGCAAAAGATAGGTTTAAAAATCTTTATTAGTTTTCTTGAAAAATGATATTATATGGAACTCACTCCAGTAAAAACAATGTTCTGTTATAAGATAATCCATCTTTGCAATAACTTTTTATAACTTGCTAAATACTATATTTCATGAAACATAATTTCCATAGACATAATTTTTCTCCACCGTACAGCTTTTTTTAAAAACATGAATCATATCAAATAATTGAAAAATCTTTATTTTTTCCACGAACAAATAGGATTTACTTTTTGCAAATTGGCATGGAAGTAAAAGAGGAAATTTTAGTCACATATCTTTTTTTTCAAATATTTATCACCACAATTTTCTTACTTAAGTAACAATTTGTACAGGGGGGTAGTTTTACCCCCCCCCCTCTTCCGGACCAAGGGTTAAGAACCATTCAGAAGCGTGCCCTCGCGATCAAACGCCATAGTTTCACTACTTTTTCCCAAACTTATCTTAATTCGAGAACAACGGAAGAGAGAAGAAAATGTTTTATAATGAAAGAATAATTCAGATTGAACACTGATTCCCCTCAATTTCACACCATACGGAAGAACTAGTAGAGAAACTGAGCATGTCATCAAAGCTCTCTGCTCGATAATCGCTGCAAATAGAAAAATGCCGTATAACCAAATCCCTTGTGCTTATGAAATCAGCAATTCTTTGAGTTCGTGGAACACGAGATCGGAGAAGCCATCACGAAAAGGCAAATTTAAACGACATTAAACTTTTAGAAGTTTTATTGACTTATATAGAAACATTTATTCTCTTTTCTCTTTTTTCTTTAATTCTTACTACTTTTACTTTTACTTCTATTTTGTACTCTTATATACTTTTATATTTTATGAAATATATTTTCTCTCTTCATGATGTCATATTTTAGGGATGACGATTAATCACAAGAAAGAAAACCATGCAAAAAATTTGAATCTTTATCAGATGACCTTCCTCATTGATATATAATACGTGTCTAAATTTCGAGACAAATTCTTTATCCAAACAAAGTTTATGGCAAATAACTTATTTGGTGCTTTAATGAATGAAATTACGGGCATTTGCGACGTAGTGCCACGTTTTGCATTAATGTAAATGTATCCTCATTTCTCGAAACTCAACCTCTACCAAGCGACTAAATATATCGGGAAGTTATTTCCCAACAAAGATGTTGTAGACAACCTTACATATTGAAAAATTAAAAGCACAAATCCCCTGATTTCTGGTGGACGTAAATGTTTAATGACATCGCCAAAAGTTCAATCTTTATCTAAAAGGCACGTAGCTCAACAAGCTGCCCCTTCCAGTAATTAAAAACCATAGTTTTTAGATCATCTAGTTTAGAATCGCTATTCAAATAATATAATACTGTATTATAAGCTGCGTCATATG
>JAUKPT010004637.1:0-10960 GCA_032273505.1 Nanomia bijuga
CTAAAAAATCATAGGTTCTATTAAACATGATTTTTTCGAGAATCTTGTTAATGTTAGAAAGTAGAGATATGGGTCTGCAGTTATTTGTTATGTGATGATCACCCTTTTTGAAAATAGGAATTGAGTTTATCCGGATAAACACCATTCAACAGAGACAGATTAAATATTTTCGATAGGTGAATACTAATATCAGATTTAAGCATGCTTATCAAGGAGCTCCTCAAGTTTTGCAAGGAATGACGAAAGAGAGTAATTTACAACATTTTTATCGAGGTGAAGTAGCTCGTTCCAGTCGACTTCAAAGTATTGCAAGCATCAAACCATGCGGATTCTTTTGATTTCCTTGAACTATTGATGGCAAATCTGCTACTACCAACTATTAAATTGCCAACAAGAATCAATTTAAGTAACAATACTTTGATTGATAACATGTTTACCTCTAACATACACCCAGATCAAATACCTGGCAATCTTGCAATTGGCATATCTTACCATTTACCATCCTTTTTGGTCATTTCAAAGCAAAGCCAAAACTTTCTTCCAAAGAAACACAATTCAATGAAGCGGAATATAAGAAGACTTTATCTTGGACTACTTTTCGATTGACTGGGATAAAACATTAGAATTAGACAAATAAGATATTGGTCACTCAAGTACTAGGTTTTTGAAAAGAATGAATTATTTCTTGAATAAAAATTTATATTTTAAGAAGTACGTAACTTGTAAAGACGTTGTATTAAAAGAAGCTTATCATAAAGATTACAAATCACTAAAAAATGAGCTAAATCTTCTCTTGAAACAAAGTAAGAAGGCTTTCTATCAGAACTACAAAGTACAAAGAGAGCAATCAAAAAATCTGGATTGGAATAAAAGAAATAATTAATATCAAACATAAAAATCTTGATTCACCTACCTGCGTGTCTCATAATGACATGATCATTGCAAAACCAGTGGCTATTGCTAAAAGATTCAATGAGTTCTATACATCAATAGCAGACAATATTCTGTCTAGAAAAAACTTCGAAGGCAAAGCCTCATTTAATGACTTGTTAGGAAATCCTTTAAATTCAATGGCTTTATACCCCTGTGATGATACTTAGGTCATCTCAGTATTAGACAACTCAAATCTAAAAAAAAACAGCTGGTCTTAACAGCATATTTAATGACATTCTTCAACTTCTCATGCATGGCATCATAGTTCGTTTATCTAATATTTAGGAAACCTATTTATAAATGTTATGGTCGATGTTGTGCACGAATAAATCGCCCAATGTATTGAAATCTATTGATAAAAACGATTAACTCGAAACAATACCATACTTTTTAACCAATTGGGTAATACGTCATAATAGATAATATAATAGAAAATTCGTAAATTTCAAGTCACGTGGTATTATTCGTGCACAAATGTTCACCTCAAGTTATTACGATGTCTTTATCACAATTCAATAGCGTTTCATAGCTTTAGTCTGTTTCAGATTATGTGAGACTAATGACGGAAGTATCGATATCTCAGGGTTCCTATTATCATTTTTGATCCGGTTTTCAGGAAATAAAAGAAGAAGCTATGAGAAAAAATAAAAGAGAATAAAAATTTGAAAAAAAGAGAATGAAGAAAGCGAAAAATGAAGATGAGACTCAGCATGCTCTAATTGTCATTACTGAAACTATTAGGAAAGCTTTAGATAACAGGAAATTTGCCTGCGGTATTTTCGTTGATCTACAAAAGGCAATTGAATTGTAAAATTCTCATCAAAAAACTTGCCCATGATGGCATCAGGGGTGTAGCTAATGATTGGTTTCTATCAAAGCCTACTATAGAACAGGCCTGGACAACAGATTTTCATGGAAATTAAGCGGAGGCCGAAAATGTAAACTTCACACCTAAGTAACGAAAAAAGCTTTTATCTTGCGGGTTTTGTCATCTGAAAGATTAATCAATTACTATTTTAGTCATCTCCAGCACTTTTCTTAATGTCCATGGACAAATGAGGATTGTCCTCAGGTATGTCTCACATATCTCAAATTATAAAAAAACAAAAACAATTGTATCCTATCTTGATGATTTTTAAGCTTATAAATATCGATTTTCAGTGAAATATGTCATTTTAGGCCCAATTTTGGGTCCAAAACGGGGGATTGGACCATAATATGTCCATGAACAAATGAGGATTGTCCTCAGATATATCTCACATATCTCAAAATATAAAAAAAAACAATTGCATCCCATCTTGATGATTTCTCAGCGTTTAAATATCGATTTTCATTCAAATATACCATTTAAGACCCAATTGGGTCTAAAAACGGGGGATTGGGTCCTAATATGGCCATGAAAAATTGAGGATTGTCCTCTTTTATATGTCGCTTATCTAAAACTATTATAAAAATCATATTTGACCCTATCTAAATGACTTTTCAGCTTATAAATACCGATTTTAAGTGAAACATGCTATATTAGGCACAATTAATGGTCCAAAAACTGGCACTAACAATGCCCTGAAGAAATTTTTATAATCGTCAAATATGCATCATATATCCTAATCTAATATCAAAATTCAATCTTACCAAATATTAATCCCCTTTATGCTTTTAATTGAAATACGCTACTTTATGTTCAATTTAAGCCCCAAAATGGGGAATTTGACCTTATTACATCTACTTCCGGTCAGATTTTAATCAATTTGTTTTAAGAATACTAAGATATCATGTATATTCTATCATTCTAGTGATTTTTAGGTCGGTAAGATGATTTTACAACGATCTATACTCATTCAAATAAAGTTTATTATTAGGAAGAAAAAAAGGGGTCATTTGTGGGATAGCCCATTTTCCCGGTCAAATCATTGTTATAAAGAAAAAATATTAATTAATTTATCTTTCAAATGAAAAAACCCGCAAGTTAAAAGCTTTTTTCGTTACTGAGATAATATATTTTACATTTTCGGCATCCGCTTAATTTCCATGAAAATCTGTTGTCCATGCCTGTTCTATAGTAGGCTATGGATTCTATCATATCTTACAAAACTACAACAGTTTGTGTCTATCGGTGGATATAACTCTAGCCTCAAAGAGCTAAGGCATGGTGTCCAACAAGGCTCTGTTCTTGTAGTATACTTGTAGTATATTGTATAGCAAGAGAGACGAGATATTACTACTGAGTATATAAATATAAGTATGACTTGTTTCGTTGACATCCAATATACAAGTGAATAATAAAAGGCGTGTGCAAGCATGTGAGTGTGGATGCAGGAGTGTGGGTGCAAGAGTGACTGCGACTAATGACCAATGAGTGTGTGGAGAGCCAATGAGTGTACAATGGAATGTGAAGTATGTATCACAAGAATATAAAACAATCATAACTAAAATAAAGTAATTAACTCAAATATATAAGCATATATAACAGGGGGGGGGGGCAATCATGCTTTAAGTGCTTCATTTTTACCAATTTACTCAGTGCAGTAATTAAGTACAATAATCTTCCTGACCTGGTTGGCTAAAAAATGGAATCATCTGTCATTCCTTTTATACTTCATCAAAAAGCATATTTTTTCCAGAGAGAATTATTACAATGCTAAAATGTTATTTTTCATTTATGGTAAAAATAAAAGGGCTTGATATTTGACTTAATGATTTGTTTTTGGAGGATCTGACCCCCTCACTGAAGCCCTAACTACTTTCTAAAACTTTACAACTTTTCTGGACCAACTTTCAGTCTTTCCCAGACCTTTTTTGTGGGTTGATTCAGTTACTGGAAAAAAGGCTTATTATTGTAATGAATAATGACTTATTTAAGGATCAAATTGTAATTACCTTAGTAAGAATATCAATTTCCTTTTCTTGCTTAAGTGGTGGTTTTAACTTTGATAGGAGAAAGCTGCACAGGTTGCTTATATCTGCAAACCTTTCCTCTCTTTTGGAATCCTTCTCCAAACACCTTAGCTAAATAAAAAATTCATGCTAAATAGTCAAGAAGTATAGAAAGAGGATACAAAACATGCTGACAGAATTGTCAACTAGATTAAATGATCAAACTAAAAGACAGATCTAAATAGACCCAATAACAAGAGAAACTACTTGGCACTGAAGATTGCCTGCTAAGGGCCCCTTTACATGGAAGCAGGTCAACCCGTCTAGGTGAGTCAACCCGCTTAAGCCGATTGAAATAAATAAAAGTTTACACGAAGAAAGAAATTAAGACGAGTCAGTCCAGCTAACACTTGCCAACCTGTTACTAAAAATAGCTCCAATGCTATAGCCATTTACAACTTTTTGTTTATACAACATGATCATGATCATGATCATTAGATTTGAATAAAGCACCCGCTGTTTTGTTTAAAACCAAAACAAATAAACTTTTATCACCTAACGAATAAATAAAAATGTTACAAAAATAAAAATATATATATGATCTCGTGCTTTTTTCAAAAGGAAGAGAAGATTAAAACAGAATTCTTTTATCTATTTAATATAAAAATGTATTGAAAAATGAAGAATATTAGAACAGTAAGTTCCTTCGATTTGAAAATGTGATTTGAAACATAAGGACTTCTTAACTAACCCCAATCTAGCTTTTTTGAAGTGTTTACATGGGCAAGCTAGCTTGTTTTGAGGCGAGTTGACCTGTTCAAACGAGTCAACCCGCTTCGATCATTTAATTAAAAGTCAACCCGCTAACAGAGTCAACCCAGCCATGTAAACAGCCCCAAACTAGTATTATAGTCTAGGCGAATTGTGTCAAAAAATGATTGAATCTTGCAAATTCTGCTAAAAGCATGAAATTTGGGACAGATATTCTTAAGACCCTAAAGATCATTTTTCGCTGGAGGGGCACACTTTTAACGTGCTAATTATGCAATTATTGCATCATTAGCTCATTAATTATTCATATTACAAAAACCTATTTCAAATCGAAGAAAATGACGCTAGACTAAACGCCAAGGAATTAAACCATAGAGGTCAAAAACTGAATGATACCTTGACTATGTATGGTTCAGAAATCATACTCGTTTTTCTTTTTTTTTGATGTCTATGATGTGTATAATTTATTATGCCCATTACGTCAAAGTATAATTCAGACAGCTAACAGACATTACTTGTTAGTGTAGTTGATTCTCTCTTATTCTATTTTTATTGTAACAAGGTATTCTTTTTTAAGGCGGAAATTCGGGTGACAAAACTGCAATTAATAATGATGGATGTTATCATTGCACATTGATAAACCCAAGTTAATAACAGTTTGTGGTCAATGGGAGGTATATAATCCAATTTTGTGGATTTAATTTAGGAAATTATTTGTTGTCCAAAAACACCAAATTTCACAAAGATTTTAAACCCTTCTTTCAAAACAATTGAATAATTAAGGCAGACGCTCGTGCACAAAAAAACATCTCAATGATACTGCAGATAGTAATACCAGGTGCTCTAGTCGTCTATCTTTGACTAAAAACAAGAAACCATTGTGCTTACTTTTAAACTTGAAGGTTCATAGAGCAGCCATAGATACTGAAAATAGTGTCCTTTACTCAAAATGGAGACATGTGTGCTCAAGATGCAGAATATCATACCAAATGTTTGTGCAAAGTTTATCGTGATGCTCAACTTATGAGAATAGGATCCAGAACCGATGACAAAAAGAGAAAATTACATGGACTTGCATTCTCAAAAGTCATTTCACTCTTAGGTATAACAATTTCGAAGGAAAAAAAAGTGCCCTGCTCATTTTCAAAAGTAGAAATTAGATGAATTATACTGCTGCTCTCTTCTAATTTCTATTGAAAATGTTTATGCTAGCACACTAGCATTGTTTCTGTCTATCTTTTTGTAAACCTATTAAAGTAGCAGTTTCTTATTTGCCTTTTCATGACTATATGATCTATCATCCATTACTTTTTTTTTTCAAGATATTTAAAACCTGATTTTGTATAGGTTTTTTAATCTATTTTCTTGTCTTAGAAAAAAAATATTTACATTTGAAAAATATTTATGTTGTCTTAATTTATGTTCTCCAATGTTACTTTTTGTAAATTCACTAATCAATGTAAACATTGATTGTCGGTGAATTTTTTTGAGAATGGGACATTTATGGTATATGGTTTACAATTAATCTGTAGAAAATCATCTTTTGATATATTACATTAAATATTTCATATAATCATTAACATGAATAATTAATGAGATGTAGCTAATTGATGAGAATATTCAATTTTAGGTATAGAATTTTACCTAAATATCATTCAGAGCATCACATAGGTATCAAGCAACTTTTTAAAAACTGAATTTTGTAATATGAATAATCAATGAGCAAATGATGCAATAATTGCGTAGTTAGTGCTTTAAAAGTGTGCCCCTTGAGCGAAAAATGATCTTTAGGGTCTGAAGAACATCTGTGCCAAATTTCATGATTTTAGCAGAATTTGCAAGAGGGATGCACCATTTGCCTAGACTATTAGACAAGTTAAATTCATGAGACCTTTGGTGATCCAGATTGAAGGAAAGCCGCAAATGGACATTACAGCTCTAAAAAAGTTCAGTTCAAAGAAACATTACTGAAATAATACTTGTTTTGAAGAGAGAATCATAAATCAATAACAAGCTTGCTACTTACCCTAATAAACTCTAAGTCATTTTCTTTCAATGAGACCATAAATCTGATAAAATTCTTTTTACAATACTCTTGAATTTCTTCTAAATTAAATTCTTCGTTTATCCCATAGGAGTAAAGCGTTGAATTTATTCCAGCACTCCATAGTCCACTCAAAATTTGCAAGGATTTTTCACTAGCATTACATACAACAACATCGCATTTCGGTAATGGTAATGACAATTCTTTCTCATCAGTTTCTAGTACAGATAACAAAATTTTGTCTACATCAACACTTACTCCAACAGCTGATGGAAGTATCAAAGTCTCTGCATATTTACTCATAGTAACAATTAATTTACTATAACAACCACCTTGAGCCAAGATATCGACCCCTCCATGTTTTCGTTTTCTTTTGTTTTCAGATACAACTTGAAAAAACATACCATCATAGTGTGTTAATTTAGGAGCTAAGTATGTGCAGATATGAATATCCATTTCACAATTTAGATTATAAAGATGCTGTGAGAGTTCATTTATTTCATTGAATGCTTGTTTCACAAGGTTACTTATGTTAGGTTTTGATTTACACAACACCAATAAAGCTTCACTTACTTTTGATACAGGACCCTCAAATGTTAAACAAAGAATAAGTCTATTAATCAAATGTTCAGAGAAATTAGTTTGAATAAAATATTCACGCAAAGACATTTCAAGTTGCTTAAGATTTCTACTATTCTCTAAGATCTTTAAAACTGCTAATTGAGTTTCTTCATCAAATTTATTTTGTAGAAAAATTGCCTTAATAAAGTTTGTATGTGTGAGACGTATATAAAAATGTCTACTATACAGATTTGGAAATTCATTAATAATTTCATTGACTGTATATATAATTTCTGCCTCTAAAACAAGGCTTGTAAGAGAATCTGATACAATATCAAATGAACACTCCCAAAATGAAGTTGGATGAGCACCCATTATAGCTTGTTCACGATAAAGTTTTCCAAAATAATATCGTTTCACGTTATATATATTATTCTTAGTGATGTACCGTGCAAAACAAATTCTTGAGTCATAAGGAAGTGATAATCTTAAGCCACTTTGGTCAATATATGTAGCAGCACCCTTACAATTCTCAAGAATTTTATTTTTTGGCATCAACAAGGGCACCTCGATAAAAACAGCATCATGTTTAGAAAATATTTTCGTTACAACACTTCTTATGTAATGTAATATCCTTGAAATATACAAAATGCTTGATTCTCCTTTGCCTTGATCATCCTTATCATACAATTGATCAGCAACTAGTGAAACAGTTTGATTGAATAAGGCAGACATGAGACGTTGGTAACGAGTAGAGTTATTTTGACTAAGTGTATGCTTTAAAAGTTCATCCAGTTGATGATCCTCCATTTTTGGTGGAATATATCCACTATCAAGTAATTCTTGTGCAGTAGGTCTTTTGTCTGGTTCATAATTCAATAATCGATTACATACATCTTTTACACGATTATGAACAAATTTATCCATGAGAAAGTCATTAGGGAACACAATTTCTACCTAAAAGAAAAATATTTCATTTAATACTTGCTTGGATCTACTAAACAACGTTTGACAAACCAGATTGCAACCATCATTCATTGCCACTTTTAGATACCTCAGTTAATCACACAAGTCTAATTAACGAAAATTATCCTTCATTGTTACTGTCAACCTAACCAAGGAGGAACATTTGAAACATATACATAAAAAAAAGAAAAGCAGAAAAATTTGCCAAATTCTAGAATTTGATATGCAGGTACTGTATATTTGAATTACCTCAATATTCATTTAAATTCCAGGGGGTAGTTGCTGCAATTAGACATTTTGTTAATTTTGTTAATTTTCCTTACAACACCTTATTTACTCACAGGGGTAAAACTTCAAATTATACTTTTTATTCTTGTTCTTTTGTTAAAAAGAAACTTATCGATTGGGCAATGCCACCTACTTTTGAATTGACACATTCTTGTATTTCAAAATCGAAATTGATTGGTTATATGATAGAAGAGAATGACTTAATCTAACTATTATAAAAAAAACACCTGCGTTTAAAAAGCAACCACATATGATAAAGAAAATCCCATAGAATAATTTTTATACAAGAAAGTGTTATTTAAATCATGGTGTTGTTCTCTCGTGAGTGTCGGCACCAACCCGGCCGCCCTCTCCTGTAGTGTGCACTGTATACATAGCGTTTGGCTCATAATAAAATATTTATGATTAATCGTTTAGGGGGTAACATTCATTTTCTTAAAAAAGATACTTCTGGTGATGTAAAAATCACCAAATCAATTCCAGATATTTTAACACATATGTACCATCAAATATAGGTTTCCTTTCTTTTGAAATAACTCAAAATAAATAAATCAAGACTTTCAAATATTCAGATGTGCTTTAAAATGTAGTTTTTGTGTAACTTAAAATGTAGGTTAGCATTGCAATTAATATAAAATTGCAGTATTGCTTAATAATAAAATACATCACTTAAGTAAAAGCGAGATTGAATAGCATGGTGCATGCTAAAAATGGACCCCAGTGAAACTAAACAATAGAGCATTTTTATCTTGATTCATTTGATATGATTTTGCATTGAAAGTTTCAGATCATTGGAAGTTTAAGATCAAATAAATAGCTGAAAGATACTGTAGAATGAATAAAATATTTTAGATCATACAGTTAAGCCAAAAACGAACAATACGATCACCAGATATCACAATTTAGAGTGAACTTATTGATAACTACAAACTAAAGGCTTTAAGTTTTAGAGTTCTAAGGTGGCGGCTTTTTGTTTGATGAAACAAAAATTGAATTGAAAAGGAGAAGAAAATAAGAAAAGTTTATAAAAAGAACAAACAAATCGAAGATCTATATCAGATTATAATATCTCAGTTAAAAAGAAAAAATATGTTTTTTCATTAGATGAAATAAGGAATATTGAATGGAACTAAGTACGTCACAATATTAAGTAATATTATTTGTATGCTCAAAAACACCCCAAACATAAATTCTATGATGTCGCATATTACAAGAGTGATTACTATGCTTGTCAATATCATCTTATACGAATAAAACAGCAATATTCGGTTTACCTCCCTTGCCATTAAATCCATTAAATCACCTACATTTTAAGGTACACAGTGCTTCATAATAAAAACAAGGGCAGGAAGGGCTAGGGTTAGGAAAAGGGTTAGGGATAGAGTCTCAGGACTCGTTTATAACAATGATGTCACTAGCTGACTGCTTTCCCTACCCCTACCCCTGAAAATTGAAAGTTGTCAGATTAACCTGAAATTTGGTACAGATACTAAAACTGATACATGGAGTTCAAAAATGATGGTCCCAAAATTTGAAAACAATGGAAACAGCGCAAAAATCCCCCAAATTAGGTATCAACCCGAAAAATTAAAGTTATTCGATTAATCTAGAAATCGGTTTGTACAGTAAGTCAGGACGTAGAATCTAAAAATGATAGTATTAAAATCTAAAAACAATGGGAAAGGACCACAATTAATCCCCCACCCCATATATGTGTCTTTTCAATGCATAGCTTCGGCTGGAATAGCTCTTCATGCACTTCATGCACACATCCAATTCGGTCTAAAATTAACTGGTGGGTCTGCATCATTTTCAATTTCTTCCATCATCCTTTTCATCTTATCACTGCTTTTCTTTGTTTTCATTCATTTTAACTTTTAAACCATCCATTCTCTTATGTAGTTAATGAGTGAATGATGATCAACTTATTTAATTAAAGAATTTAACCAAAAGTGATTTAAATTATTTCAGTGTTTACCAAACTTCATCATAGAAATTACAAAACTACAAATAACAAAAGGTATACCATCTCCTGAACATGTGTTGGAAGCGTGTACCAGATTTTATCCTTCTTGAATACAAAATATAAACATGTCTCTGTAATCGAAAGTACAACTGCGCATAATATAAATATAATGTAATATCAATAACATCAACATTATTATTCCCTGTAAGTCCATCAGTGGTTAGTTAGTCTGTCAATTGCTTGTAAGTCTATTACAACAAGTAAGTCCCTAACTGTAAGTCTTTTCGTAAGCTTAAAGGGGCACTCCCAGGGGGGTACTAATCCCCACTTTTTATTTGCTTATTCGAAAGTCCTCTATTGTGCGAACCAAACAAAAAAAAACGCATCGCAAGTTATGGCCATTTAAAGGTGCCTACTTTTGATGGTCTCAAAAAACGCTCTTTCCGAGAAAACCTGATTTATGACGTCATCTGGGGCACTTTTTTAAAAATCAAGTATTTTTGAGTACAGACCGAGGTGAAGAAATGGCTGTAGAAAGAGAACGAATTGATTTTAGG
>JAUKPT010004638.1:0-10959 GCA_032273505.1 Nanomia bijuga
GGTGGGGGGTGGGGTGGGGTGGGGTGGGGGTGTGTAAAGCACTCTTTCGGATTGTCTAAAGTAGCTTCTGAATCCTTAATATGTAGTTAAAAAGAAATATAATTGGAATTCCACAAACTCTCGTTTGATGGACATTTGACTATCATTTTTAACTATGAATATCAAGTTCCTCTGCATATTCGAACTTTTTAACCCCTTAATTAGTCTTAGTACCAAATAATTAATGAAATAATAATCCCGCTCCATTCCTAAATTCCCCTCTCATCAAGCTTGACGAGACACAGGGCCTATGAGAGCTATTCAAAAGCGACTCTAACATTTACTTTAACCAAGACCATTGACACTTTTATTAAGTATAGTATCAAAACTAATCCAAAGAAATGCATCTTAGATTTGATATTCAAATCAAAAAAATTTTGATATGCAATCTTGCTAAAACACTGTTTTTGTTCTATTTATTTTAGGTTCTGTGGTGAAAGAACATGTCTTTATCATCGCAAAATACTCAAAGCACTACACTAAATTCTCAAAATATTTCGAGAAGACAACATAAACTTAGCGATGGAATTCGACAACGATCGATCCGTTCAATAATAGCCAGTGACTCGTCTAACTCAAAAATAATTTACGTTTATTGTTCACCAAAGCTAAAGAATGCTTTGACATTTCTTTTACGTTTCATTGTTGTTGCATATTGTATTACTGTACCTTTGTTTGTATATCTTCTTCACAAAGAGAGTAGCGGTAGTATTGAAAAACTGAATAACTTGGAGCAAAGATTCTTAGTAAACTTAGACAAAAGAACTCAAGGAGGAGAGTCTCAGAGAAAAAAACGTCGAAGCTATCTTTCTTCGGGAGGTAACAACAGCCTCAAAATCGGTCAATTGTATTTTTCAAAGAACTATCAGACAATTCCTAAACTAAAGAAAAATGTCAAGAAAGAAATAGATGATCTTAATAAAACAATTGAGAAGTATGGAATGCGGTAAGAATTTGATTCATAATCTATTTTTGATGAGCTTTTCATATGGAATCATCTTTCATTTGATTTTTTCGTAGCCAGCTAGTCAAAATTAACACTAGCTACATTATTTATGTTGCCATATGATCCCTCCCCAAATAAGCTACCGATGAAAAGCATCTGGGTCATGTGTCCACTGGATATTATATAATTATCTGTAAGTAAAACTACAGATATTAGTTTTATTTGGAAGAGACAATAAATATTCGACGAGCCATCAGGCACCGAACTTGCTTCATAAACCTAGTCGTATTTTTTACCTTCTATGATTGTTTTGAATCATGAACCAGATCAACTTTTGATAAATATATAATTGCTATTTCGCATTGAAACTACAATTAATAATTAGGTATTAAAAGATCTTTGCTGCATTGGCAACAACACACAGACCATCGACCAGATTCTTCCATTGCCTCCGATCGTGGGCAATCACTTTCAAATGTTGTAGGTTATCCAAGGACTTTAACTACAGACCATCTTGACTTTTGCAAGATCTTGATCCAGTTCCAGGGCATGTTGACTTGTGGTCTACTACGAAACTTTCTATTATTGTTTTGAATGCAGGTGTTTCTTCATGCATTCTGAGAAAATGTCCATACAACTTCCAACGATTTCTCAAACGATTACTTCTTTCAAGGTAGTTCTGTACACAGTTTTCATTTTCAGATGATACTTCAAATTAAGTATCATTTCGGCGAAATGCGTTGAGGTCATATTCTTTCTTTTATGTTAAGAGCCATGATTCTGAGTAATACACCAGGATCGGCTTGACGAGAGTTCGATAAAGTTTTAATTTGGTAGGTTTTTTGACCCTGTCGTTCTGAATCCATATATTATTTATTTTGTGAAGGGTGACCATTGAAAGCTTGGTATCTTCTGTGACTCTGAAACAGTTCCTATTTTTTCTTTCTATTGTCGTATATTCCGTTTTTTTCTCTTTCAAGTTGGCTTTTGCAAGAACTAGTTTCATGTGTTTGACAAGGAATGAGAATCTTAGATTAAAAACTCCGAGCCAACAAGTTGATTTGCTATCCAAAACAATTCAAAACATAGTTTCCAACTTTACACCACATGACCAAAAGATTTTTTCTCCTTACAAACAGGAATGGATGAATAAGAACATCACTTCTTTGCTAAGAAACCAAAACAAACTTTTTAAGAAATTCAGGAAAAATGGCTTCAGGAATGAAGACAAAATTAGATTAGATGAAATAAGGGCTAAATGCTCAATTGCTATTCAAACCGCAAAATAGTCTTATCTAAAACGTCAGGGTGCAAAACTTTCAAATCCAGCGTTAGGCCAAAAATCATATTGGAAATTATTCAATTCTTCATTGAAGAAATGCGAGATCCCTAGGATCCCACCACTCTTCTATAATAACAGATTTGTTACAGATTTTAAGGAAAAGGCTACCATTCTTAACTCATATTTTGCTTCTCAATGTACACTTTTTCATAATGACAGCCAGGTGCCTAGAATGACTTATTACACAAGGAATAGACTGAATACTTATGTCATCACAGAAAATGAAATTGCAATTATTTTACAAGGGTTGAACATAAAGAAATCTACTGGACCTCACAACATTTCAGTGAATATGCTTAAGCTTTGTGACCCTGACCTCTCTATTCCCCTTAAGATTATTTTTTAATAACATCTTAGACACAGGTGACTTTCCTGAACAATGGAAAGAGGCTAACATAACTCCAGCTCATAAGAAGAATGATAAGTAACAAGTGTCAAATTATAGACCTATATCCCTGTTTCCTATCTTAGCCAAGATCTTTGAAAGAAAAATATTCAAAAATGTATACAATCAGGATTTAGACCAAAAGATTCTTGTACCAATCTTATTCTTTCCATTGTCCATGACATACACACTACCTTTGACGACAAAAATTGCCTGGAAGTTCGCTCTGTTTTTCTTGACCTATCGAGAGCATTTGATAAAGTGTGGCACGAAGGCTTGACATTCAAACTAGAACAACGTGTTCTTCTAAATGGGAAACAATCTGACTGGGTGGGTTAAATCTGGAGTTCCACAGGGCTCAGTTCTTGGGCCGCTCCTTTTTCTCATCTATGTCAACGATCTTGAGAGTGGAATCAGCTCAACAGTGAAATTCTTTTCAGATGACACCTCATCATTTTCTATTGTTCATGACCCACAAACAACTGCATTTGATATGAACCGTGATCTTAGCATCATATCCGATAGGGCTTAACAGTGGAAGATGCGATTCAATCCAGACCCAAATAAACCAGCTGAGCAAATACTTTTCACACAGGAAACACAAAGTCCATATCATTCCCCTTTGTATTTTAATGATGTTAGAGTCAAAAGATCATGATCATAAACACTTAGGACTCACTTTAGACAATAAACTTAATTTTGTTAAACATATTAGTTAAGTGACAAAATATCTATTGCTAAAAAGTGGATTGGACTTATCAAACATCTCTCATCGTATTTACCTACTAAATGTCTTGATCATATATATAATAATCATATATGCAAATTCGACCTCATCTCGATTATTGTGACATAATTTTTCATTCTTCTTTGATTGCTCATGATGAATCTACTTGCTGTCTTAAATACGAACTTGAGGCTCTGGAACGGACCCAATATCAAGCGGCACTTGCTGTCACTGGAAACTGAAAGGGTACTAATACTAATAGAATTTATGAAGAGATTGGCTGGGAGAGTCTCCATAAAACGACGCTACATTCGTAGATTAGTTATGTTATACAAAATTGTAAACAACGAATCTGCGATTTATTTAAAGAAACCTATTTCTACCCTCCAGCCTTGTTATAGTTCACGAAATAGACACAAATTGCAACCGATCTCCTGTAGAACAAATCGTTTTATGAACTCTTTTTACCCTGATGCAATCAAAGCCTGGGATAACTTAGGACATGCATTTACCTCAGCTCGTTCCCTAACCTCTTTCAAAAATTCCTTGGTCAAATTACTGCGTCCTGAAAAAAAGGAGGTATTTAATATCCATGATTTTCAAGGTTTAAGATGGATATACCATTAAGAGTTGGACTAAGCCCTTTAAAAAATCATAAAAAGAATCATAGGTTCTTAGATTCAGTTGATGATATATACCAATGCTCCCAAAATTCGGAAACCACTCCACATTTTCTCATAAGATGCCCCCTATATTCTACTTTTAGAGATTCAATGTTAAATAACTTAAATCCCATTTTAGATCGATATAGCCTTATAGACTTACCCTTTGAAAGGAAAGTACATCTTTTACTATATGGTCATTGTAAAATGAATTATGAAGATAGTTCGACTGTCCTTAGAAATACGATACTTTTTATTCGTAACTCCGGTCGATTCACAAAGAACTGAACTCCCCCAGTTTATCAAAGCACTGTGTGTCTTACTTTCCCATACAAGTTTTCACTTTACTTTTATTCTTTTATCTATGTATTGTGCGCCAGTTGGTATAGATGGTTTTATAATCCAATTGGTTTGAGTGCTGTTATATTTGTGTAATTTATTTTTTCTATTTTTTATTTGAATATTACTGTCCATTGTTGTAATTCGTTAAACGCGTAAATAAAAAAAAATAAAAAAATCTGTCAGTCATGTCTATTATCAGTAAGTCGTTTGTAAGTCTATAGGTAATTTGTAATTCCGTCATTCGTTTGTAAGTCTATTATCAGTAAGTCTTGTGTAAGTCCGTCCGTCGTTTGTAAGTCTATTAGTAAACCTAAGAACTAGACAAGGATAAAATTAGCAGTTACGCATTGAGCAAACCAGTTATACGGAGACATTGTATTTGGCTTCCACCGAACACGCGTGCAATCATGGTTAGTAAATCTGGTTGTGCAAAAACGACCTTTGTTGATTCATTTACTATTATCTCAAAATGTGATGGATTAAGATAAGTTATTGTTTGCGGAAGAGTCTTTATCAACCAGATACAGGGTGATAAAGCTCGGATTTGACAAGAGATTATCAAACACTCGTGAACACGGCGCTTCAAGAAAGAACTTGTTACTCTTAAAGGATGTCATGCTTAGTCCCCAGAACAGAAAAGAAGCATATTTTACACGGGAAAGGTATAATACTTTTAATGTTATTTATATTACACAGTCGTACTTTCGATTACTGAGACAGACGATTAGAGAAAAATGGAAACATGTTTATATTTTATGAGCAAGTCAGAACATCAGAAAAAATCTAGTACACATTTACAACGATCATTTTTCAGGAGATGGTATAAGTTTTATAATTTCTGTGATGAACTTTAGCAGGAAGGTAAACAAAACTTTGTAACAATAGATTTGACAAGACTTGTAGACTTTGGTAAGTACAGAAAGAATCTAAATTGCTTTTGGTTAACTACATAAGAGAATGGATGGTTTAAAAGTTAAAATGGATGAAAATAAAGAAATGTAGTGATGAGATAAAAAGGTTGATAGAAGAAATCGAAAATGATGCAGATTCAACAGTTAATTTTAGACCAAATCGGATATGTCATAAGTGCATGAAGAGCTATTCCAGCCGAAGCATTGCATTTAAAATACACAGACGATGAGGGGATTCACACACGTACGATACATGCTTAAATGTAAATATAAAGTTAAGAAAGCTGTTGATGCTTAGAATTCATCATGCAATTAAGAAATATGAAAATGAAATTGAAGTCAAGTTACAAGAATCGAGAGATTAACTCTATGAACATACTAATGGGACTATTCATGCTTTTTATAAAGAAAGATGCTAGTCAAGGAGGAGAGAGAGAAGCTGAAGTGGCAAAGAAGCCGTGAACAAGGGGAGAGGAAAGCTGTCAAATGTCAACGAAATATTGAGAGGCAAGAGTAAAGCGGCTTGCTGTCAAAGAAATATAGCACAAGGTCTATATAACGATCCAGACGAAAAAAACTATGATCCGACTTTGAATCAAAATCTAAACGAAAAATCATTTTGATCCAGAAGAAAAATCCCTTGATCCGGACAAATATAGGACGTCTATAGTTTTTTTGTAAAAGGTGGGAATGTAAATATATGGTGATTATTAGAAGAGAAAATAACAATTGTAACTCTTACGTGTTTTCTTTTGTTTCAGCGACCCTTTCCTATTGTTTCATTGTAATCTGAAACCTTGAGACCTGTGGTTCATTGGAAGCAATCATTTTTATATTTCCCGTAATTGATTTAATATATATACCAATTTTCATTGTTATCTGACAACCTTTCACGTTGGGTGTAGTCCTTTACCATTGTTTTTAGATTTTAAGACTACCATTTTTTGGTTCTACGTTTTAACTTTGAATTTTCGGGGTTGGGACCTAATTCTGGGGATTTTTGCCTTTTTTCTGTTTTAGTAATTTAGGTTAATCTGACAACTTCAATTTTCAGTGGTGGGTCACTTTGAGGAGGGAGGGGAAGTCTTTCAGTCGCTCAGTTGGTGATTCCACTGTCATAAACGAGTCCTGAGACCCTAACCCTTTTCCTAACCCTAGCTCTGTCTGCCCTTGTTCTGGGCTTTCCACCTCAAAAAAAGTGGTGCAGATGCAGTAAAATCATACTACTACATACAATAATGTGATATTTTGGGCAATTTTGGGATTAATATCATCATTTGATACTCCCTATGATTGGAAATGCTATTGGATGGCTTCGTCTCAAACAAAAATACAAAAGAAATTGTTTGCACAGTGTGTATTTATTTATATTAAGCAGAATAGTAAGATTTAAGTAACTGAAACTCCCAATTCAAGGCATAAATATTACAATTGGCCAAGCGGCAACGAAGGTGACCTCAAAAAATTCTGATAAAGGATCAGCAAAATTATATCCTTAGTGGTAATCGATAGCCGGAGCCTCGATAGCAAAATAAAACAAGGCTCGGTCAATCAATTTGATCAGACGAAATTAATTTTAATTGGAACAAAATTGCATTCATTTTTTGATTAATGTATCATGATATCAAGCCATATATGTTAATGGACAATCATGATTTCTTTTGCAGGAGATTTCGCTGTTCTCATTTCATCTGGCTTATCTCTTCCTCAGGCCTTCTGCTTGAACCTTTTGTCCTCGTTAACAGCTTTTATCGGTGGAATAGTCGGTATTTTGTTAGGTGTTAATTGGAATGCATCTCCATGGATATTCGCCTTCACTGGGGGATTATTTGTGTATATTTCTCTCGTTGATATGGTATGTACATCGTTTCGTCATTATATATTATACTTGAATTTACTGGTGAAAGTAGAAATTTCGAAAGAAATATGGAAAAAAGTCTAATTTCGTCAAAATATTTTAAGCTATTCGATCAGCAGATTTTCTATGTAAAAATCAGCATGGCCAGTTTTTCTAAAACAATAGAATGAGGATGACTAAGGAAGATTTACGCTTCAAGGATTATTTCCTCCCAATCTGTTCCTCAGGTCTAAACAGGTTAACTTTATTTCTATTAATTCTTTTATAGTTTTCACTTTTATTTTCTAGCTTCCTGAAGTCATGAATAACCCCTTGATGGAGTCTTCACCGAAGGTGGCCTTCCCGTTGGCTCTGTTGGGAGTGACGATGGGATTCCTCATCATGTTCTTCATTGCAGTGTACGAACATGATATTCTCACAGCTTTAAACTGAACAAACGAATGATGACAATAAAAGACAAGTCAGATATGTCACCGCGACGTTTTTAAAATTTTGTTCTTCTTATGTCGGGGAAGGGAGCCATTGTTGTGTAAATATTATCTGCTCTCCTACTGGTATATTAAATTAATTTTTCATCCACGCAGTCGACATATTCCGTTCAAATAAGGGGGATTGGGGCTTCAATTTAAACGTCGAATATATGTTTAAAAGAAAAAGAGTATTTGTGACCAAAAATATTGTTTTCTTTATACATAAGTATCTACTTTGTCCTATCCTAAATAAATACTTTAAACTGGACTATTCACTTACCCGTAAACGTCCTTTCTATACACTTGCCTTGTCCTATACCTCAATTAAATACCTATCAATACATGTCCTATAGTCTTAGTCTTAGACCTTAGTCTTTCTTATATACTTACCTTGACCTATTTCCGTCTTAAATACGTACCTTGTACTATACCTGTCCTAAATACTTAACTTAACATAACCTTTTCACTATCCCTAACCTACCCAATAAACTTACTATGTCCATTATCTTTCCCGGCCTTAAATATTCACCTTAACCTATCCTATGCACTTACCTTGCCTTATACCTGCTCTAAATACTTACTTGTACAGGTCCTATACGCTTACTTAAAGCTGTTGTATGAACCTATCTTAACTTGTCTTATACACTTACCCTAAACTGTCATTTCTACTTATCTTAACCTGTCATAAATACTTACCTATCCTATACCTATCCTATACCTATCCCAAATACTTACTTCACCTGTATTATAGACTTACCTTAACATGTCCTATTTACTGACCTTAACATGTCTTTTATAACTACCTTGGCATATAACTGTCCTACCATCTTACCATCCTAACTGTCCTACAATCTGATTGGCTAAAATCATGCGTCACAGCTATTCAGAAAAAATAGACCAACGAATTCTGATGATAATTATCGCCCAGTCTTTTGGTGTGCTTTCAGTATCATGAGGTTTTTTTAAAAAAAAATAAAAAAAAATCAAAAAAAAAATCGAAAAAAAGTTTAATTTTTTTAAAAAAAATCGCAAAAAAATCCAAAAAAGGTTTTTCATCAAATTCATCATCCGCGTGCCTAAAGTATCATAAGCGTGCCTAGAGTATCATAAGCGTGCCTAAAGTATCAAAAGCGTGCCTAAAGTATCATATGACGTCACATACCTATAGCGAATATTCGTAAAAGTTGCAAGTATCATCGTAAACATTCGTATCATCATAGTATATCGGCAATGGTATTTGCACTGACTGGGCTAAACCAAAAATTGTTCGGATGTTAAAAAATGCCAGGATTTATGTTTATGTTTCAAAATTGAGGCTTTTTGGCTTTATTAGATAGTTTTAGATACCTGGTTCTTGGTATTTTGTTGGTTAATAAGTATAACGTAGCCCACCCACGCCACTAGTTGATTGTGTATGTATTTGACCCTCTGTTTGCATTGTTTGATAATATTATGATCTTGTGCTAAAATAGATACAAGCTCAATCAGAATTTAATTTTATCAGTGTAATAACATTAACAAGATGCACAATTAGGTGGAGAGGTATTGACATGTAAAAAATATGTGAATTCTAAGAACACATATAAATATTACTGCCAATATTGTGTCTGAATAACCATTAAATAAATACCAATGCAAAGTATTTGTTATGAAACAGAAAGATTTAAATAAATTCTTTGTTAATGTTTTCGCAGAAAGAATTGTGCTATCAATGCAGATAATGTCAATTGGAATCAAAAAGTCAACTGAAGTATGTAAAAAAGAGTATAACAGAGCTAGTTTTGATTCTGCAGAGGTAGATGGTAGACATGTATGTTAAATACCTACATTAACTTACCATATTTAACCAAAGCTGAAGACCTACGCTCCCGCATTATGTTTATGGTGCTGTGTTTATAGAAGAATCAAGATGTATTTGATTTCAACAGTCTTAAGTTAACGTACAATTGACAAAAGAAAAACGTGTTAACTTTTGCTCCTTGTTTACATTCATTTTATCTATAGTTGCGATCAACCGATTTCTGCTTTAATCAAATTCAAGGTTCCATATTATTCAAGGCGATTCATAATATGTTATGGATTTAATGAACTATTTCTTAAGAATCTCTCAGATGTTCTAAGTATTCCCCTGGCCATTCTATTTAATAAATCTCTCGCAGAAGGGGTTCATGATAGCTGGAAAAAGGCGGTCCAGTCCAATATTTAAGAAAGGTAAGAAAATTGATCCTAGCAACTATCGTCCAGTAAGTTTAACATCTGTGATTTCAAAGATTATGGAGTCGATTGTTAGAGATTGTTTCACATCTAATGGAGCATGACATACTATCGGATGACCAACATGGCTTTGTTCCAGGACGGGACTGTATGTCACAACTACTAATTTGCTTAGATGAATGGACAGAGCTATTAGAAGAAGGGGAAAATTTTGATGTGATATTCACAGCTAAGGCTGATATTCATTTGCTAAGGCTTTTGACTCAGTTCTGCATCAAAGACTCTTTGTCAAACTTGAGAGCATTGGAATAAAGGGAAATCTATTAGAATGGATTAAATCATTTCTTAGAAATCACACACAATGTGTTCAAATTGATGGACATTTATCATCTTGGATAGAGGTACTTAGAGGTATTCCTCAATGATCTGTTCTAGGTTGTATACTTTTTGTTATTTTCATTAATGACTTACCACTGGAAGTGAAGTTGAATTTCTGCAAATTATTTGCTGATGACTGTAAGGTGTATGGCATTGTAAAAGATGAGAGTACTTTACAAGAGGAGTTAAAAAATCTTGAAGATTGGTCGCATTTGTGGCAACTGCCATTTAATGCAGACAGATGTAAAAAAATGCACTTCGGCAGAACAAACCCGAAGACAACATACTTCCTCGACGGACAACAACTTGATACAACTAATGCGGAGAAAGATCTTAAAGTACTGGTTGATGCAAATCTTAAATTCCATGTTCACACATCATATGCTGTTAAAAAAGCAAATTAAATTTTAGGAGTCATAAAAAGAACCTTCTTATCTCGCGACGCCAACATAATGTTATCGATGTACAAGGCTTTAGTCCGTCCCTACCATGAATATGGTAATATTATATGGGGCCCACATTACGAAACCGATAAAAAGCTCTTGGAATTCGTTCAAAGACGGACTACAAAACTATAGTCTGTTTCAGATTCTGTGAGACTGAGACATAAGTGTCAATAACTCAGGGTTCTCATGATCATTTTTCATCCGGTTTTCGGGAAATGAAAGAAGAAGCTATAAGAAAA
>JAUKPT010004639.1:0-10959 GCA_032273505.1 Nanomia bijuga
AGTGCACATGATTTGAGCGTACGGATCCTTTTTGTTCAGGTTCTAAAGATATCACCTGCACAAAATTCTACAATAAATTAACTTCTTTTTAATTATAAGATTAATTGTTAACCCAAATATAGCATTCAAAATGAAAACAAAAAATATCAGATTATTATATTTTTATATTACATATATTATATTTTAACCTCTTTTTTATTTCTTTGTGTATGTAAATTTGAGTGTATGTGTGTGTGTGCACTTTGTTTTAGAGTTTTTACTTTTTTTCTTTATCCTCCATTATTTAGTAGAAGAAAAGTTTATACTACGGATCGCACTTCGTGCGAGATGTGCTCATTTCGACCCTGCTATTTTCTAAGCTTATACTTAATCTCGAAGGTATCTAGGGGGCAGAGTTTGTTTTTGATTTCGAGACATGACTATAAATCTTGCCATTCAGCCCAGCTCTAGTTATAACGTCTAACGAATATTCAAATAGTATTTGTATTAGTTTCGTAACAATTTCATCGCAAAAAGGCTATTGACACAATTTTTCAAAATCAAAGAGGTAAAAATACAGAGCAGGATTATTGATTGTAATATGAAAAAAACTTTTTCGGCAAAATTTTGCTGTCGTAAATTCGATAAATGAAAGGTGAGCAACTGACGGGTGAGCAACTGATGGGTGAGCAACTGACAGGTGAACAACTGTCAGGCGAGCAACTGACGGGTGAGCAACTGACAGGTGAGGAACTGACGGGTGAGCAACTGATGGGTGAGCAACTGACGGGTAAGCAACTAACATTTGAGCAACTGTCGGTTGAGCAACTGATGGGTGAGCAACTGTCGGTGGACCGTTTGAACAATATTTATTTCTAACACTAAACAGTGTAAGAGCTAAATAACTTTTTAACAACCAGGCCTATGCCTGAAATCCTTTAATCTTATCCAGATTTTTCGATTGTGATATGAGACGATAGGGCGAATTTTGCCTTACACAGAAGCGGTTTTATTTTTTCAATAAAACTGGTTTCAGTCTTAAGAGACCTAATAATTTTATAAATCAGACAGGTATCTATAATGTTTAGATTGAAAATTGTCTATGTATGATGGGGAACAGGTTTTCAATGTACAAGGAAAGAAGCGTTTTTATTCTTCTTGTAGACGAGATAACCAATTACATAAATTAAGAAAAATTGTATGTGAAAAGTGACCTGCCTGAAAAAATGGAGAGGTGCCTGCCTGCCTACTCTGCCGACCCCTGATCATCACCCAGAATACTCTAGCACTATCATTTAACAAATTTTTTTTTTCGAGACCTGTGTTGCAGAAACCCTCAAACCGAATTACATAAGTACAGAGCAACCTGGAAAAAGATTTGCACTGTTGACTGAGTTTTGATGTGTTAACTTGGGAGAAGTCTATTTTAAACATTTTAAAAGTCAACTCTTCTTTACTGTGGGAATATTTTTGCCTTCCATTCACTCAGGGGAGGGGGTACTTAGATATGTGAACTATAAAGAACTTTTAGCCAAAAATCGATATACCACCACCCTTGATCAAAATCAGTATTTTAGTACCCTTATACTTTTTTGACCTAACCTATTTCTTAAGTTTCCGCTTCCGACAACATGATGTGACAATCATCCAACATAGTATCTTGATATCTAGCTAGTAGACTTTCTCTGTCATGGTCATCACTTATGTGGTAAAGATATCTCAAGATATCACTCGCAAAAAGCACTTTGTACAGAAAAATGGCTAAAGTTTAAATACTTTAGCACCCTTTTACTTAAAGTTTTTGAGACATTTACCAGACACCACCTCACCATACTAAAAGGCCTTATGTCATGTATTTGAGTACCACCCCTCCCCCCTGATTCACTATGAAAGAGTTCCCCAAGAAAAAAAGAAAAAAATAATAAAAAAAAACTGGATTACGAATGAAAAGTAGGTGAAGATATGATATGACTTGCTGTGTTGATCCAGTGGCCTGGATTTTTTATTTTGTTGAAAAGTTAATCGAGTGTTAAAACAATGCATGTACAGTTTGTGTATGAAGAATTATTCAACCAAAGTTGATGTAGATAAAAAAATGTGTCGTGTTATTAACTGTGTTATCAAAGTATGAAAAAGACTTCTACATGTGAATTTATCGGTGACAGCAAGGACAACTTATATACATGAAATGTGCACTTTCTTTACGCAACACTGTGATGTCCTTTGAAAGGAGTGCACTGTCCATGTATATAAAAGTTATCCTTGGTAACAGCTACTCGACTATGATAACGAAAAATTGTCTGTTTTGAAAATAGTCACAGAAACAAACAGTTTAACACCATGGGAAATATAATCCGATCTTCATTAAATCAAATCCAAGTACGAGTAAATTGACAACCTAATGTCGCAATAATTTTTGAACAATTTTACAAAATTCCTGATGATTGGTAGCGGTTACCCCCCCCCCCTGATTCACTATGAAAGAGTACCCCAAGAAAAAAAAAAAAGAAAAAAAAAACTGGATTACGAATGAAAAGTAGGTGAAGATATGGTATGACTTGCTATGTGTTGATCCAGTGGCCTGAACTTGTTTAAATTTCCAAAAGAATTGCTGATATAGTATAATTTAAGCTTAAACTCTGCCTATGTAAAAGGAGAAAATCAATCTTGAATTATAATTTGTACTCAAGTACAAAATTATATCTGTAATTTCTACTTGAGTACAATTTATAACCTCAGTATTAATCCATGTTACTTTTTGTTGTACAATTTAAGATAAATTGTATCTAATAATTAACTTCTTTTGCAGTCAATTCAGTAAAAAATTTGACCAAGGTTTTAGAAAATATTATATAAACCAAGGTCAATTTTTCCTGAATTGGCCAAAAAAGCAGTTAATTAGCTAATAATTAATAGTTTGAAAAAATCAAAAAAAAATCGATTCAAAGTATAATGCCTATAGTAGTCTCATATTTTGTGTTTTTTTTTTCATCTTGAGCAGATATATATATATATATATATATATATATATTCATCAAGTTCGCCAAATATTCCTCAAAAGATTTTCTAAACCAAACTGTAGACAACTTTATGTTATGTCAATTTCAAATCGTTTCTCAAATATAGAAATGAAAAACGCTCCTAAAATAATTAAAATGTAAATTGAAATGGACATGAAAACACAGATGTGAAATGGACATGATTACACTTGAGATTTGAAATACTTTTTGATGCGTAAAATTTGTTATGTTTTTATTTCTCTTTCATCTTGCCACAGTTAATTAATAATTTGCACTCATCCCATATAAAAATGCAGTCAATTTTTTCAAAATATTAATTATACTCATAATTATTCAAAACTAAATTTGTCCTCACCCTGCAGGCTTGAACAAATTTTACATTTTAAATTAGTATTGTACAATTAATCTTAAATTGTACTCTAAACAGTCCCATTATATATAATAACATGTGAAAATTTATGTCCACCATAAAATTTTAATGACATTGTTTAACTAGGAAGAATTGTTTATATGGAGTTTCAATGCAAAATATAAAACAGCAACAATTATTATTGATAAAGAAAGTAAAAAGAACTAAGGTCAAAAAAGATTTAACTGTAATGTATCATGTCTCATGATTACATTTGTGCAAAAATCATGTTAATTTAATTGTAATTGTATCGTAATGATATAATGATGATTACACATTCTTATTATATGCTAATTATTCAGAACAACTAGTATCTTGGATAATCATACATGCCGGCAAGGAGCTTATGTCCACAAAAAATAGAATGGAAGTGGTTCAATTATTCTATCTGATGGGAATTTCATCTGGCAGCTGATACCTGCGGGACCTGGCAGCTAAAATTATTTTGGAGTCCTGTAACATGGTAGTGCTATTTATTGCCAAAAAAGCTTATTCAAACGATACACGGTTGATAAAATAAAGCACTTGTGATAATTTAAGACTAAATAGGCACTTGTCCTAACGGACTCTAGCTATTTTATGACTTGAATTATCACTCACAATATTTTTCAGTAAATAACACGCACAATCATTCTATTATATATACTTATATAGTTATAGTATTTTTGATATTTTGCATTAAAACTTCATATAACAATTCATCTCAGAGTAGTCACATTTTTTGTGGACACACTGTAGGCAGTAGGTCCTGAAGTATGTGTCATCATACATTCTTGTGCATTCCAGAGCATTCCTATGCATTCCAATTTTCAAAATTTCTCACAGCTTAGGGTAAATAACACTTTTGAAGACACTTTATGAAAAAGAAAAAAGATAAACAAGTCCAGTTTGATGAAAAACATAAGAGCAAAGCAAATTTTCTTCACAAAATAGAATATATATGGACATGCAAAGTTATGTAATGCAACTGTTATAGCAGCTATGACTTAAAATTCAATATAGGAAATACACTGACAATGATTCGATTATCATATCTAATATATTTATGCAAAAGGTTCTATTTATTTTGTTAGATAATACAATTAATAAATTTGTACATTCATTTGTGATATAAAAGTGATACATACAAAAGTAACAGATATGCACCTGAAGAATGGAAGACAGAAAACAGGGGTTTCCCATAGGGCAGACTTTTTAGGGGATTATTTAAATACAGTAGTCTATATAAGAAAGAAAAACTTGTTATTTAATCTCATCGACCCATAGAAAAAAATAAATTTTCAAAAAAACAAAAGGAATTGCTAATCTGTATCATTACGCTTAAATTCAGATTTTTTTCTGACTATAATTACATACTGTCAAGGAAAGAAAACCATGATGTAAAATTTATTTCCCAGGTCCACAATCTTTCTTGGTGGTCCTTCACAAGAAAAAAATGTATAAAGAACCATTCTTCAGGATATCAAAACAACAGAAACCAAATAAGGGAGCAGAGGAATAAAATACAGAAAATGATAAACTTCCATATTAGTAAAATCAATAAACATGAATAAAGATGAATTGGAAAAACTAAGTGTATGATTTTCTAAATAAACTTTGTTGAATGCAAATAAAATAGCTTAATAACGTAATAATCAATCTTACATGCAATTCAAAGATAAGAGGATTTTAAGCCAAAACTAAAATATTTATTGTATTATATTGAATACTGCTTAACATACAATATCATTCTGGACTGAAATAAATCTAATAATCTTTAAGTTCAGGGGTTTTCTTTGCACGCAAATTTGTAAAAATTGACCTAACTTAAGAATTTTCCAAAAAATACTCTCAATTAGCATTTTAAAATATTTGCATACAAAAAAATATCTGACTTCATGCAGATAATCAAAAAATATATCATGCACTATGTTAATATAGTGTGTGGTACCTAAAACGATTTAAAACTGTGTATCTCAAAATTAAAATTAGTTGATCATATGCAATAACAACTTAATTCACAGTTATGAAGGGCGAATAATACAGCATCAGGCTTCATGAACTTTTGAACTGTATGTTATAACATACTAATTACATGAATTTATTTCTATTTTCTCCATAGCTTATAAAAATTTCGCTTCCACCATAGAACATTTTTTTAATTTAAAGGAGTTTGAAATCTTTTGACAGTGATAATTTGGAGATTTAGATGACCAACTAAACAAACTAAACATGTACACTAAACAACATATTCAAACAAATTGTAATATGCTATATGCTTTCAAACATAAACTTAAATAAATGTCTTGTGACAATTAAGATATTGAGAATAAATAAACAAATAAATAGGGTAAACAAACCATGTTTGAGATTCGAGATCACATATCATAGATGTAATGCAGAGGGGTTGTTACAGGTGGCTGTATGTATATCTAGATTGACAAATATACTGATTTTTTGGGGGTTAATAAAAGAAAATGTTTGTTCCCGGATTCTCTAATACATTTATTTTGTAGAACTAGTTTGTTCTAAAAAAGATGATTTTGGACACATGCAACAGCGTCTATTAAAGGTATGAAAAATACTATAATGGGGAAAATGTTTTTATGATAAGTTATCAATAAAAACTTTATGACTTCAATGAAATTTAATAACATAAACTAGAACATAGAAAACTATCAACAAAATGTACAAAGAGGTTTTGATATAAAAAATGAAAATTAGAAAAACACAAAAAAAATGTAGACTAATTACATGTGTGAAACTAAAATTATATGAAATGTTTTTTTAACATGGAGCTTCAGTAGAGATAGCACATGTAATTTTGTCAGATGTAACACGTGTGCGATACAAAACACCGGTTTTTAAGCAAATACACAATCTATATTTCTCAACACCATCAACACCAACAGCGCCTTTCTGTGTAAATGGCAATTTTGATGGATCAAGCTTCACTCCACCTCCTTGTCCATCCAGTGTTAACATGTATTTTTCATCAAGAACGGAGAGATAAACATTATTTTTCGCTCTTAGATGAATTGATTTGGAGTCTGCTTGAACTCCCTTATTACCAATAAGATTCATATCACGTGGTGATGTGACATTTAAATCTTGATCTTCATAAGATACAATACGAGGAGTTTGAATCATATTGGTAACAATAGACTTTCCATTAAATTCTCCAAATATAGGTACACGAGTGCCACTATTGAAATCCAGAATAGTTTTTTCATTGCTTGGGTTGACAAATTTCACTTCTTCTGCCTTGATAAATGTGCCTTCTGGTGTGACGTTCAATGCTGACTTCAAAAGTTTTTGAACAGAAAATTCTAGATTCTGACCCTGACCGATAATATCAATATTCTGATCAGAAAAACCTCGTACAGTAGAATCGTGAAGGACAACGTTTTCAAAATCAGCATCTAGGACCCACTTGATATATTGTGGGTCTTTAAAGAAGGACATGGAGGACATGCCACTGTAATTCACATCCAATATGGTGTACAAAACTATCATTATAACCAAATTGACCAAACATAAGAATGCAGGAACAAAGAGAAATGCCACCAACAGGAAAATCTTTTTACCGCGGACTCCATACTTATGGCGCTCCAACTCACTCTGGACAATACTTTGATTCATTTTCTTTTTTTATCTTTATCTATGCTGATCTGAAAATAAACAAAATTAATCTGGAAATATTCCTCAATAATTGATCCTAGTGTTAACAACTCATATCCATAGAATTGCCTATTCAGGGGAGAGGGTACTACATTTCTGGCACGTAAGCTCGTATTACTGATACTAATAAAAAAAAATAGAAAATACTATTCGACCAAGAGAACATAAGGAAATATAGCTAAATTTTCTTCCTAATGCAACAATCAAACAACAAACTTTCTGGCCACTTTCTTTTTAAGAAGACTTTTTCTTCTTCCTAACTTCATGTCATGTTTCAGAAAGATGTTGTGACCAGTTTTTGAGAAAAGGACCCCATGCCAATGGGGAGGAGTAGTTGGTGAGTTATGATGGTGGGAGTATACTCTTCACTCGACCTAATGGGGGTAGGGCACAGAGTATTATGTGGGGACTTGTCAAATCTTGTTAATTTCTCTGTGGTGGATTATCTTAATGAACTCTCCCAACCAAATAATCGAAATGCATTCTGTGCAGGCTTATTTTTAAAAATTATATCCTACCATGATGAATATTTTGAATGCATTCTTGGCTTTTTAAGAGTGTGAATGACAAATTTTCGTAAAGCAAAACACCTATTTGTTGATACAATATTGAGGGGAAAATCACTCAAAAAATAGTGTACGAGATTTCAGATTTGAACTGATTTCATTTGATTTCACCTGATTTCACCTGATTTCACTGATTTCACCTGATTTCACTTGATTTCACTTGATTTTGAGATTTGGCAAGATTGGACGAGAAGTTTATTCCTGCTAAATTTTACTTTTTTGTATAAAGATGAGGTATTGTATTGTATTGTATTTGTATTTCCAGACTAACGATTTATAATTCTATTTACAATCTAGCTAAATAAATAAATTAAATCGTGCTGGGCGGAATCCTCAAAAGCTGTCATAGACAGCTATCTATAGCAGAAGACCAGCTTTACACTGACGATTTAGTGTAAGCTGAAAATAATTCTTTTTATTAGACTGATTAAATGTGTGGCTTACGGAAAAGGAAGAGAAAGAAAAGGTTGTTTAAGATTTTTTATTACTTTGAGGGAAAGTATGATGTAGTTTTTAGATTTTTGAAAATGAGAAAAATACTTTTCTTTCTTCTCTGGCAAAAGTCGGTTCCTGCTATTTTTTCAGCGGGTTTATACCCGCTAAATATCTTATATATTGTCATCCACGAAAGTTTAATTCAGCGAAATTTTCACTTAATTAGTAATTTTACTTTTTCGTTGGAAGATGTAGGGAATATGCAGTATCTAGTTTTATAGATTGATTGATTGGATGTGTGAGCATATATTCTTTTTTCTTTATCAATAACCTTCTCTCTCTCTGTTATTGTTTTATCAGGTTTGAGAAATTACTTGAGATTTAAAGTCTGTAATAACGTTATCAATAATGCTATCTCCCAATTATTGAAGACAATCTTAATAGGTCTTTTCATGTCTTCTTCTCAATCTGGAAGTTTTCCTAACCTTGTATAGCTAGTAATTTGAACTTAATCTTTGATCTTGATGTATCTAAAGAAAATTATTTTTTGCTTGGTCCCCTTTCTAAGTAATTTTCAACATTATCATGATTAACTAAATACTTCAGATTGTTTTTTGTTGTCTTTTTAATATTGTATCTTTTTTTGTTTACATCAAAGACTGGAAATAGTCTACTTTTAGAAAAATATGCTATAGAGATATTGTTTACTTCAATATCTATCAAATTGTCCATCAAATTGATTAATTTTGTGTTTTTATGTCCTCTTTAATTGACAATTTTGTTCTGTTTTTATATTTTTGCACAGAAAGAATGAAATTAAAGTGTTGTAATAATTGTTAATGCTGAGAGATTAAAATAATCTTTTCTTTTCTGTTTCCATACTTTAGGCCAAAACTTTTAAAAATAAACTTCTTATTATCCTGCATTGAAAGAAAGGACTAATTACATACCAGCATAGTTATTTCATGTTGAATTTTGGCTGTTGGCAGTGTTAACATTTCCACATATTTTTTTAAATTATTCAGCTAGGATTATCACAGGGTACAAAGTAAAAAGGTTGGGAAAAGAGAAAGGTAGTGATGTGCTCTCATGGGGGGAGTAACAGCTTTTTCTCAGTGATGGGATTTAATACCCTTGAGGAAACCATGCAACATTTTTATTCAATCTTAATCAAGAAGAAGTTTCAGAATTCTCTGAAACATGAATTTCCCACACAGAACATTGTCAAAACCCATCAAAAGCGTCGACAACTTTGGACGAGTTCTGATGAGTTCTGGCGAGTTTTGAGACAAGATTTGACGCTGTTCCCAGCTGTCTCCAACTCTTTTAATGCAAATAACAGTTTTAAAAAGAGTAGTGGATCGACCCATTCTCTTTGGAATATGTGGTATGTTTCTCAGTCTGTCAATGGTGGATGGGTAGGATTATGAACAAACCATTATAGATGTATAGATGGATATAAAAAGAAATTCTGTTATGGAATTGAATGACCCAAAAGAAAATACCTGATTTTAATGATGCTGCTGCCAGATCTATGGTCTATTCTCTTACCTTAGTACTTCTCTCGATCTATGACAAATGGTTGTTTATGAGGCACAAAGCACTTTTCTTCTGACGCAACATTTTACCTGAATTTGGTATTTTACTTAATTTCACTTGATTTTTGCCTGACTTCACCTGGTTTTACCTAATATTGCTTTGTCTTGCTTCATTTTTCATGTTTTTACTTTCACTTTCACTAATTTTTTTATCTGTTTTGACTTAATTTTACTTTATCTTAGCCTAATTTCACCTGATTTTACCTGATTCTGCTTGATTTTTTTCAATTTGAATTGATTTTACCTGATTCTGCTAGATGTCCCTTAATTTGACTTGATTTTACTTAATTTAACTTTATTACATCTGATCCTCACTTGACTTTACCTTATTTCTCCTGTTTTCACCTAATTTCACTTGATTTTTGCCTCATTTCACCTTATTTCACTTAATTCTGCTTAAATTTACTTGGTTTGTCTAATTTCACTTGATTTTACCTTAATTCACCTTAATTTTACTTGATTTTAGCATAATTTCACCTGATTTTACCTGATTCTGCTTGATTTTCCTTCATTTCTCCTCTTTTGACTTAGTTAAACTAAATTTAATCTGGTCTGGCTTAATTCCACTTGTATTTACCTTGTTTCACCTGTTTTCACCTAATTTCGCTTAAAATTTTCATGTAATTTCTCCTAATTTCACTTGAATTTACCTAATTTCACCTGCTTTCACTTGGTTTTATCTGTTTCCACTTTATTATATCTAGTTTTACCTAATTCTGCTTAATTTTAATATATTTCTCCTCCTGTTTTTACTAAATTTAACTAAATTTAATATGGTCTGACTTAATTTCACTTGGTTTTATCTGTCATCACTTTCTTTCCGTCTAATTTCACTTAATTTTACTTGATTTTATTTGTTTTTACTTAATTACCCATATTTTCACTTCTGTTTCCACTTCATTTTACTTGATTCACCCATTTTCAACTGATTTCACCTGATACTTCTCGATATTCCTTAATTTCACTTGATTTTACCTTACTCTTCCAAAGCTAATTTTTTTTTGGAGGGAGGTGTAATAGTCTAGATTTCAAGAAATTTTTTAAATGATTGATAAATGGGTTTGGTTGGATTATCAGAAAAAAGATGCAATCAGGGGGGGGTGACATTAAGCAGGAGAGGAAAGATTTAAAAAAAAAAATGAAAAAAAAAATGTGATTTTATTTCTCTGTTTATGATGACCATGGCCAGCTAAAGATAAGGCCCAATATGTCACTGACAGATTTCTAGAATATGGGGTTGGAGGAAAGCCCTAATCTCGAAAATTTAAACACGTAATCTTTGATCAGTTAGT
>JAUKPT010004640.1:0-10957 GCA_032273505.1 Nanomia bijuga
ACACACACACACACACACACACACACACACACACACACACACACACACACACACACACACACATATATATATATATATACATATATATACAACATGCTAATGTTGAGAGACGCCGATCACAAAGTGATAAACGATACTTGCGCAAATCCGTATTAATCCTTAACCCCCAAACAGATAAGAGCTATTTACTTTAACAAAACATGAATGCGTCCACTGGATTGGACGATAAGAAATTGATTATATCTAGTCATTAGATGGGCGACATTCCGGTAATTGAGGGAGTTAGTTGTTTATATTCATTAATAGATATCTTACCTTTCGTGCAACTACATATTTTAAACGATGAATTCGATTACAAGTTGATCCATTCTGAGATCTAAAAGATCTTTATTTGATTTATCAATTTGAATAAAAGGGCAAAATGGGTTAGGTGCAGAAAATATGGCATGATGATCAGAACTTAAGTTTGACTCGGTTACATCGGTTTGTGTCTTTGTAAATGAAAGACAGGTTATTAGATTGGATCAAAAACTGTACATTGACGTAAATATTTCTGACGTGACGTCATTGTGACATTTTTTTTTGCGACGACGTTACAAATATCCGACATTTTGCGACCTTTAGACCACTGGTAAAGACAAGATTTTTAATGTTGGTCCTCATCTTGACCCATTTTCCCGATAAACATTGGCCCTAATCTTTTGAGCTTCCCAAGGTTTGAGGATTCCAATGGTGTATCTTTTTACTATACTTAATCCCGTTGTTCAGACGTTCAAACCTTTCATTTTTTCCTTATTTTTTATACTCTGACTATTTCTTTTTATATTGTCCCAGGAAGTACTCGCATGTGGCTTTAGCCTGGCAATTACTTCCGTTACAGAATCAAATGTACAAGGGTAGCCTGGCACCCCCTTTCATGGTAAATAGGGTTAAAGTGGTGCGTTACCAGGTTTAAACATGTTTGAAAGACAAGCACCAGCACTAAGCATGGCCCTCTTTCAAATAAAATTCCATATTAATCAGAAAGGCTTACAAATTGTGTTGAAAATAATGAAGAAGACAATGAGATTTCATCAGCACAGTTGGCTGTTTTTATCAGATTAAACTATAATTTTATAAAATTTCAAGAAAAAAATAATTCCTTAATGCATTATCACAAAATGTATGAGAATAAACAAAACCAACCTTTCTTTGAAATGGATATACTTGTGACTAAAGTCAACTTCTTTTCAAAGCCTTTCACAATTCAACTGAATTGATCAAATCGAGTTTACACTCGGATGTGACAAAAAATGATCTGTCGAGTACGTAATTACAAAATCTCTTTCATTACACGCCATTTTGAAGGATGATAAGTGATTCTAATGGTTCTAATACACGGCTTAATAAAGCTTCAAATGAGCAACATAATACGTTTTTCATCCCTCTAACAAGATTAATATTGGATCGCATCAACACATGGATATTAAGAATTAGCATCGTTATAAAATGTATGCGTTTTTATTGATATTATTTGTTAACTTGTTTTTATCATCATCAAGTTTTCTTACTTGAAATAAAATGCTAAAATGACGTACAACTGGTCTAAAAATTTTAATATGCTTTCATAACAAAATTAAAGATGCCATATTTTCCTTTTATCAACTCTCACCTTCCTACCAATAGGATAATAAGAATAGAATAATTAATTAATTTCATCCCTGGAAAAGTATGTCTTCTTATCGTGGCTACTTCTATCAAATGGTCATTCGGATAGTTGGGTATTCAAATTAGGAATTCTTGTTATTCAAGAAATGTAAAAAGAGGTGGCTTAACCCTATTTTACATGAGGACTTGACTTACTTTAATATTTATCTATAAGACACATTCTGGAAAAAAATTGGTGTTCATATGACTAGTGGTCTCCCTGCAGTGATGCAAAAGTGGGATGCGATTTTTCTGCATGTTTTAACCTGTCGGAAGTTAGAGGACTTTTGTCAGGGGTAGGTACGGAATTTCCTATATGTTCAATACATTTTAACCAAAACAAAACAACTGATATATTTTGTTTGGATAGTGATATGAGGCTATTCTTTTCAAGATATGTTTATGGGGTTATGAGAAACATCTCTACTAGTTTTTAAAATTTGGAGCTAGTGACGTCATTTTTTGGCATTTTTCCGTACATATATAGAAAAAATATGATGACGTCATCACAAAAAATGATGGCGTCAGCCAAATAATGGATCAAAAATCTTTTTCTTTGAATTTTCAGGTAGATCATATCAAGCACTATAACTCCAGGAAATCGCAACCCAATTGCATGATTTTTAAAGATTTGAGGGAGGGAGGCCCGGAGGAAGCATTTGGCAGGTTTTTCTATGCATTTATAATGACGTCATCACAAAAAAGTGCTATCGTAGGCAAAATATTGAGCCAAGGGGTACTTTTTTTATTTTTTTCTGGTAGATCCTATGGAGGTTATAACTCTGCCGGGTTATACCTCAATTGCTTCATTTTTAAAGATGGGGGGGGGGGGCGCCTCTCCATATAGATTAAATTGGATTAAAAAGGAGCTGGTGCCTTCAAAAATGAATTAAATTTGAAATTAATAATTTTGATTAAATTAGATTTTAAATTTTCGAAAAGATATTTCAAACACAATTCAAAGACCTTATCGTGACGTCTTTTTTTATCGACATTTTTCTAAAAGTCGGGAAATGTTGGATTTTATGTCTGATTTTATGACGTTGTCACCAAAAAGAGACGTCTCAATGACTTAAAACTAAAAACGTTTGAAAGCATTTGATACATTCTACAATCCAGCCAAGTTTTTCCTTCTATCCTCTTCATTTTTGATTATTTGATAATCGAAAGAGCTAACTGAAACTAGAAACAAAAGAAGCGCCGGTTAAAATCTTTTTCCGTTCTCTCTTTATAGACGCTTAAAGTTTCGATTTTCGACCTTTTTAATTCAATTGGGAATGTGATTTTCTAATCAAATTTTCTAGTCAAAAAGTGACCCTTTTTCTAGCCTACCCTGCCGAAAGAAGGAAAGGAAAAATGAGTTAAATTTTTTTTTGTTCAAAAGTTCATAACATTTACTAAAAAATGGCTGATTCAACTTTTCCTGTAGCTTCATTAATACCCCATAGGCTTCTTTCGTTTTAGCACGAAAATTGAAAATTTTACCATTGAATCTCATACGGCCACTTAGCAGATTTGAAATAATGACATCATCTATTTTACGCTCATACGGATTTTGATTGGTTCAGAGCGATTTTTTAGAAAAAAATACATTGTGATTGAGCGAATTTCATTTTCGCGCGTTTTATGATAAAGATGTCATTACACTGCATATTATCTTGAAAAAAAAATTAAGATCCAAAACAAACAAAAAATGTTGCAGTGGCAGATATGATACGAAGCCAAGCGGTGGAAATAAATCAAATCGAAATGTTAGCAGTTTGGAAAATGTAAATCTCTGTAAAAGAAGTTGCTATACCATTCAAAATGAAGTGATTTGATACTTTTTTGAATGTTTCATAACTTTTCTTACATTCATGAAGGTTTTGATATGATGGTTGTGCTTAATTAGTTAACAAAGAAATATAAACAAAAAGCAAGCAGTTATATTTTTTGTAAATACAACCATATTGCACAATGATATTATCTTTCAATGTTTCCATCGTTATCGAGTGAAATAGAAAGATCAAGAAAATTAAGTTTTTGAACCTGTTTGTTATCAAAAAAAAATAGGTTGAGTTAACTTCAGGGTATTATTATTTAGGATTTTTAAAAAAATCATAGTTACCTCATTAGGTCATGGGACAAAACCATCATCCATAAAACTGTTGAATGATTTTTCAATTAGGGTGGATAAAGTTGTCTCAAAATATGTTAAAAATGATGGATATAGTTGTGTTTCTTCCAAATAACCAACACTGCAACACTGAGACAAGCATAGGGAGGGGCAAAAATCGTACCCATAGCAGTTCCAATAACTTGGTGATACAAAATAGAGTTGAAAAAGAAGTTGTTATCATTTAGAATGAAATTAGTGCTTTCAAGAATAAAATTAGTAGAAAAGGATATTATCATGAATTGTGTTAATCCAATATTCCAATGCTTTGAGTACAAGATCATGAGAAATGTTTGAGTACAAACCAACAATGTCACAACTATTAAGTATACAGTCATAGGTTGATCTCTCTGGGGAGTTTACGTAAGAAATCCTAGTCGTCATTAATGTATGTCTTCATTAATGGTACTTGAGGAGAGAAGATTTTCTCAAAACGTTTATTAAGGTGTTGAGTTGGTGAATTTGGTGAATTTGGTCCAGCGATAATAGGTCTGCTTTTATGAATCTTTGGTTGGACATAAATGTCACTACTTTCTCTGTCAAAATCAGTAATAAATTCGTGTTTTTTTTTCGTGAGGCACTTCTCGTGTTTTGTCATGAGTTTCTTTAGATTTGAATACACTTTTTTGTCGGCATTGGGATAGGTTATACAATATGTTGGTGTATTTAGATGGTCATTAAGTACTAATTTTTCTCTGTAAAATTCAGCTGACATAATGATTAAAGCATTACCTTAATCTGTTTTCTTTATTGCTATCTCTTTGTCGTCTTTCCATTCCTTTAATGGTTTTCTTTCTTGTTGAGTAAGATTATTGATCATATTTATTGGTAAGGGTTCACTTTTCTCAATAATGTCAATTATCTTGGTTAATTTCAAATTCTTGGTGATAGGGTGATGAGTTTTTTTTCGGATTAAGCTGATGTCATTATTGTCGTGACCATAGAAAATGTCTTTTAATTTAAGTTTATGTGTAAATTCGGATATGTTGACTTAATAATTACCTTTGGTTGTTGGACAAAATTTAGGTCCTTTCGTGAGTTGCGATATTTGGTTGGTGTTCAACTTTTTTCCTGAGAGGTTGATGACCTTAGGTCAAATCTGTGTTTTTGGCCTGATGTTTTTTTTTGACTGGTCATCACTGTGGTTGGCTGTAGAACGTTTATCTTTAGTTGGTGAAATTTTTGATTGGTCATTTGAATGGATAGTTGTAGAATGTTTATCTTTAGTTGGTGAAGTTGTGGACTTATTTTAATTTCTGTTAAATTATTTGCATCTTTGTTCAACGTTTTTACGAGAAGGGTTGAACACTTTTTCGATTTGCTTAATACCTTCTCGTTTATTTTCATTGTATTCTTTTCTGTTTTTTTTGTTTTCATTTCGTGTACTAATCATTTTTAAATTCCAATTTTTGTTTATTTGACGAATATCTTCATTGTTACATTCTTGTTAACGGTTGCTAATCCAACGTTTAGTGCCATCAGATAAATCACCATTGTTTATGAACTTTAAAACCTTCTTGTCAATATCAAAAAAGTTTCTTTAAGTCTCTTGTATGTAGTAATTTCATTTCAGCTGTGGACGTAACATGGTATTTATCGCTTCGAAATTTTTCTTGGTATATAGTGTCTGATTCCATATATTCAGTGTATAAGTCTAGTTAGTGGACTATTCTAGAATGTTTGTAATAATTATATTCTCTCTCTTTGAGCTTTGGGTCAAAGAATCTATGGTTGCTACTTTAAATCAGTTAACTTTGTTTTCTAATGTTCGATCTATTTTCTTTGTTTCAAAGTATTTGCATTATTGACATTACCCAATGAGGAATTGCTTTTAACTTATGAATCTCATTTTCACCAATTAAAGTATGATTCAATGAATTAATAGAATACCTTTCATTTTTTATTTATATTTTTATACCCGATTCAGTTATCATCATATTTATTATAGCATTTTGATAAACAGAGAAAGGCCTCAATGCTAAATACGATATAATTTTGATACAATTTTATTCAAATTTTAAGATATTTATACTTTTACCGAAATTTAAAAAAAAGACCTTATACAATTTTTCTTGATCTCTTCATTTGACTATTTTTACCAACTATTAGGTATTTAAATACTTAACTTAATATATATATATATTTATATTTATATTTATTTATTAGTTATTTTTCTTAGTTTTGTATTTTTAAGGCCTTTGATTAGAATTTTCCATGTTAATTTTATTCTGATGATGATTAATTTTATAATCGAAATGCATCAATTTTACTGATACAAAATCATTTTAGTCTTTTTTTGCTGTAAAAATTTTATATGTTGAGCTAAAATTAAAGCCAAATTTGAATTTTTGCGATTTTTCAGTGAGTTTTTGAAGTTTTTTCGTTTTCACCTAGTTTTTCATTATACATGTCATCTCGTAGGCCCAGGGTCTAAAAACATATTGCCCGGTTCTTACAGACAATAGCTATTTGATGGCGTCACAATATACTAAGAACTAAATTGCAAAATGAAAAATAAGTATCATAATTGAGTTTCTCGCCAAAAAAAAATGCCCAGGTACAAAGTTCCAATTTCCTATTTTGCCCAGATCACGAGTTATTCAACAATACCTTTTTTAACCCTATACCGGAAGTAACCAGGTTTCCAGTTACAATGAGGATTTTCAAAATAAAATGCCATATTTGGATTTTTCAGTCTTCAAACTATTTTGTTACGAAGATCTATCTTTATACTGTTATCTGTGTTAAAATGGCAAGCCTTTCATTTTGTTTATTTTACATACATTCACATAGGGAAAATGTATTTTTGAACTCAGTGGCGTCATCAAGATAAAAGTCTAAAAATCGCAACTTTGAGCATCTTTAAAGAGGGAACGAAAAAAGATTTAAATCAATATAACACAATGACCAGAAATGGCTGAAAATGGTTGGAAATAGTTGGAAATAGAGTTTTTCAGATTTTCTTCAAATTATTGCTAAAGATTTTGATAATTTTTTGATATTTTTTACGGTCTTATAGTCCCACATAACCATACCAAACAGCATGTCCTGGAAATTCTGGTTATTAAGATATTTTGAAATAGGTTAACGGCCAATCATATTGCTCTATTTTTCAAATTTGAATATCTCATGAACTGCTTGGGTATATGAGTCAATATTCTGCAAGGTAATAGATCTTAATGAGAGGTAGACATGCTTAAACATGAAAAAATATTATGAAGTCATAACTTGATATTTAAATTGTAAATACTCAAATGCAATATGTTAGTGAAAATATATAGTGAAAATTTTAAATGATCATTAGGTTGTTGGCTATAGGCCAATCGTATTGTGCAATTTTTCAAATTTAATAATCTCATGATCCGTTTGGATATATGAGTCAAGGTGACTTGGCTTAATATTCATATTGAGAATTTTCATTGTCCACTTAAGTTGTCTTGTTAATACTTACTTTGATAATAACATCACTGATTCCTTGTTTTAGAGTCACCTTATGTTCAGTTGGATAAATCAGAAAAGAAAGTCAGAGCTAATATGAAAAGATGTATTGTAATATTAAGAGAAATACCAGAATCTACCCCAATTGAGGTAATTAGTTATTTCCATACCAATGTAAATGGTGTGATTCATCATTTTTGTTAACAATTTAAGTGTTCTCACTATGAACATCTTCATGTCTAAGGCCATGGAAAACTAATTTTCTAATTAGCCTAACAGACCACCATTTTGGGGTCTGGTCCTCAGCCTGAAAGGTACTAAATTTGGTCCCGAATTTGTGGGGTCGCATGTGTGAGCTACAATTTTCACAAAAACTAGTCAAAGGATCTTGCTGGAATTTGACATGAAGAACATTTGTGGTAGAAGTTACAAGGTGGCCACTTATCCCTGATATCCCTGAAATCCCTGAAAAGTTTTTGCTGAAAATGCCCCTGGAAATCTTTTAATAAGGAATAAAATAAAATAAGGAATAAAGTTTTCAAAAATGACACTGGATATTTTATACACTTCAGGCAGATTTTTCCATCTTTTTTTTGAAATGCAGATTTTTTTGAAATTTGCTTCTTAGTGTAATTTTTTTCTCAAAAATCTCATAAATTTTATGAAATTATTTGTGAAGATCCTCTATTTTTCATGGAAAAGGACATTTTTTGCATCTTGCATTTTGCTGAGATAAAATCAGTTAGTCAGACTAAGAGACTTAAACAATTTGGTGGGTCCAATTCAAATTTTGCTTGTTTAGCAACTAATTCATGACTGTGTCTAATGTCTAATGTTAACCTGTTTAACTTTTTTTTGTTTTTATGTTACAAGCAGTCTTTTATTTTGATCTAGTAGACTAATTATTGTTAGGTGTGTAGACCATAACACTGAAAACCAACCAATTGTGCAATTTTGCTGCGAGTACAACAATATCATATAAACATAAATAAAATTTAAGTATCAAATCTATCCACTAAATGTGAAATAATGTTCTAGGGAAACCTAAAACCTGAACCCCTGAAACGCTTTAACTAAAAACTATTTATGCTTGCAAGGGAGGCTCAAATTTTTGCTTGATATCCATTGAGGTGTTTGATAAGTTGAAATATACATTGATTTATTGTTTAATTGCAATGAGTTTTATGAAGGATGTACACACGTTAAAAGGTGTTTCGGAATTGTATTGTTTTTTACATAATTTCAATCCTTTCATCATTCCCCATCTAAAAATGAAAAAAAATGGTTTCCGGCCAAAATTCTGCTTTAATGACCCAAACATTTTACCTTTTTTCCTATATTTGTGGTACATTTGTGTGACTTGAGAGGTGAAATTTATTGGTCTAAGTCGTTTTAGAGAAATTTGTTCGAAAATGTCCCCTGTTACAGATAAAACATTCTTTGAAAATCTGATGCCAAAAAAAAGATATTGTTGGCCAAATTCAGGTTATTTTCACCATTTTTCAACCCAAAATTTCCATGAGTTAAGCCTGTCTTGATGTGATTACTTATGTTGTAGCGAACCCATAAATATTTACCAGAGAGAATTTGATAACTATATAATTCGTCATGTTATAAAGGAAATGTTATAGTGAGTGAATAATTAGTCTTATAATTGATTATATGTATAATACAGTACTTCGATGCATTAAATACATTCCACAAATTAACATGTAACTCTTGCCCACACAATTAATGTTATGTTTCATACTTGTAGATTTTTATTTTATATAACACAATGCAGTAGATGGTAACTTATTCAACATCAGGGATCAGGTATATTTGTATATGTATTAACCATGATATATTTTTAACCTACTAATCTCATAGTCACTTTGGCTACTATTATCATATGATTACTATGGTGGACCACGAGTGCATTAGCTATTTGTTCAATGTAACAGAAAAAATGAAAATGAAATAATGAAAAAAAATAAAAATAAATAAGATAAAATAAATAAAAAAAAATAAATAAATAAAAAAAAAATAATAATAAAAAAAATGAAAGTAAAAAAATTAAAAAAATAAAAATTAAAAAAATTGAAAAAATTCCTGTGTCCCATCAGTGCAATAACCGCAGTAAGCCCTATAAACATGGGGCACATGGACCTGCAGTGCAATAGTGTTAGCCAATCACATTGTGCAAATACGGCCAGCTGAGCCTTCCTACTTTTACGTGCAAAATTGAGATAGATAGCTGTATTTTGGGTTTATGAACTGGTGGTAACAATGGATTCTTGTTTATATTTCGAAGACTTTCGTGTGGAAGATACTATCAATCTCCTTTTTGATAAAGCTGAAGACATTATTGATTTGGATGATCTATCTGGAAAAGAATGAATTGTTAGAATGTCCTGAATCCACAAAGTTGTACAAAACAAAGAGTAGTTTGAACTGTTTCCTTGTGCGGCTCGTTTTCAAATGCCAACAAATAAATCGAAGTTGATCGTTGAAGAGGTTGCTAAAAGTTGTTTTGTGATTTGTGCTTCTCTTAAACATTTTCCTATTTCACTATAAGTGTGAAATTCAACTCAAATCTTCTTTCCACCGAGGTTGCAACCAAGAAGAGAAGTGATGTCATTTTTACAGAAAAAGATATTGCTGCTCTTGAATAAATGTAGCAGTGATATACCTCAGCTGTTAGTTGATGCCAAAGATAGTGGTGGGTTTGGTATTTTTAAAGTCTGCGAGATTGAGTTCCTGTTGTCATCATCTGGATTTCAGAAGTATGTTGATGTCGATATATCAGCGATATATCGATATATCGCTATATCGCTATATACTGGTATTAAAGCTTCTAAAGGACGCATAAACATTACCTTTGTGGTGTACTACTGATCTCAAGGTAGAGAAGAATTTTGTGAAAGTTCTCCTACATAATTTGTTGTTACTCTATATTCCTAAGCATACAGGAGGAGGGGGCTAGGGGGCTGCAGCCCCCAGCTCTCACAATTCTGCTTTTTTCAGGCAGCATGTGCTATTTTTTCGGGAAGAGTATAAATGAAGCCATCAAGAGAAGCTAAATGTGTGTCAATTTAAACATTTCTAAGGCTTCATCCCAAATTCAAATCATTTTCAGTGATTTTTTTGGGCAATATTTTCAAAGCCCCCAAAGAATTTTTGCACTGTACGCCTATGTCTATATTACTGTACGTTGTAATTCTTATGCTAGGCAGTTGAAAGAAAAACACAAACAAGATAAAAAGGAAGAAAAGCAGAACTCTCTGCGTAGCACCATCAGGAAGGGAACTAGCACCACTGAACTTGGTCATTACAATCAAAAGGGCTATCTTTGTAGCCACACATCTTATAATCATTATAAATAGGCTACCTTTTTTAATTTAATGGGTATACAACATATTTTTTAAGAAATAAATATCATTATTTCTTATGATCATATATATGATCATGTATTATATTATGCACCTGCCTTTAAGGAAAGGACTGATAGTACGTTTCAGATTCTGTGAGACGTGAGACGGCAATGTCAATATCTTAAGGTTCCCATGACCAATTTTCATCGGGTTTTTGGCAAATGAGAGAGGACACTTTGAGACCTGCAAAAATGAAGAAAAAAGGAAAAAAAATTAAAAGGAAGAGTGCGAAAAATGAAGAAGAAAAACGGCAAGTATGAGAAAT
>JAUKPT010004641.1:0-10957 GCA_032273505.1 Nanomia bijuga
CATTCCTTCTAAAATTATAAGTTGCTATGATAAAATGCTATGATTGGGTTCTTAGGCATAGGTTCTTATTCAGCCTTTGATTTGTCGGCAATTGCACCTTTAAATACACGCTTGATTCACTTTGAAAGGCTAGTGGACCTACTTTTCAATAAAAATATCTGTCAGGCGTACGATCGATACTTCGAGAGAGTACCATAAGTGAACCAAGATCATCTGAGAGTTTTTAAATAACAAACTTCAGACCTGCATCTTTCGGAAACATGTTGTTTTAACTTTCTGTAACAAGTACCAAAGTGTTTGCATCCATTTTCGTGATATGTCGGACGTACAGCTATAAAAGCTATTTAAGATAAGTAAATGAAAATGAAATGTAAATGAAATTGTTTGAGAGGGTTGGTAAAAGTATTTTGATATTTTAATTCCACTAATGGTTCTTCAAAAGTTTTACACAGTTCAAAAACTGCAGAAAATGGATTTTTAAAAAGTGTGACCAATTAAAAAAAACAGACCCTAGTGCTTTGGCAGGCTAGTACTTTGGAAGATTGTACTTTGTGGTTGTACTAACTAGAGTAATTTATTTTAGTCTAGCTATTTAATGAGTTATTCTAATATTCCCATGTGTAAACTATAACTACGGAACTATTGTTTAGCTAATTATATTTCATAATATTCAGCAGCTAAAAAATACAATAAAATAACAGATAAAATAACTTATAAACTTGAAAATATATAGTAGTCCTGCTAACACATGGTAAAAGGATAACTAAAGGAAATGTGGAGACTACCTTACACCCACATTTATAACGGTTAGAATGCAAGCACTAGCCTTCAATCTACAATGAGTTCACCAATGAAACAATTTTTCTTTTCAAACATAAAAGGTGATCAATCTGTTATAATGACAAGTGAAACTTGACAAGTGATTAAACAAGCATTAGAGTGATAACAAAGGGGAGGGGTTATCTGACTGTAAGAACGTTAACAAGATGGAAAGGCCGAGTGAAGAGAATTAGCAAGGCGTCGACACAGTGTCGACACGTTGGCACATTTGACTGCTGTATTGTCATCCAAGAAATTACTGTTCATGCGATAAAGATCGTGGAAAAAATATCATGTACTATATCACGGACTTGTCAAATATATGTGAGTAGTCCGTGACTATAGCCGGCTGTTATCTAAGGTTATGTCTCAAAACACTGCCTGGTTGTCTGCACTTTGATTAATTGAGAATAACATCATCAAAATCCGGGTCTTGCCTACTAAGAAAATCTTATCATAATGTTTTGTTTTTTCTAACGTATCAAATAAGGACAATAATTAATTAAGCCAATCAGATTTACAATGATCTAATTTTTAACCAATCCGAGAGGTAGGTCAGCTATAATTTGAAGGTAATCCTTAAAATAGGTAAATGATCGGCAATTGAAAGTACTTGATTAACAGACCATCAATTAAAAGTTGTTAATTGATTTGAGAGGCACAGTTAAGATCTTGGCAATAAGATTTAATGTTAAAAGGGGCTTCCCTGAAAGATGAAGAGACTACCACAAATTTTGCATTTTGCAAAAATGATTTATGCTTCACTCCGAATTTAGGTTCATGTATTGTCAGATTCAAATATTGTGCAGCATAATTGCATAATGTTTAAGAAAAGATTTACTTTCTTTACTTGGAAACTTTGTAAGTAGAAAAATAATTCTTATATGGATGAGCAAAAATTACAAGCCCGCAGGCAGCCTTGTAAATGGAGGTGACAAAATAGGTTTTACTTGAAAATTATATTTAGGTATGAAAATTGTACTTTCCAGAAATATCTCAGGGTTAAGAAACGATTTTATGGCTGTTAGATTTATTTTTCATTGGTTGATGGGGAGGGGGCTAATGCCTTTCATACATTTTCTTCTGGTTGTGTTTGGAAGGTTTCTTTCCCGGCCATGGGTCGTTTTATCCCCTCTCCAGTTGAAGAAGAGTTGGTAATATATTCTGATAGCACTTAAAATAAACAGTATCTATTTCATGGACCATATCTAGAGATGGCCATGGATGGACATTCATTTTCATATAACACGCTTTGATTCATTTTTGCATCAGCAAAACCTTTGTAATCATCTGGTGGTTTGTTCTACGTAGAAGATTACTAACCCTAAAAAAGTTTTGTTTAAGCAGATAAGAAAGAGGGAGCATTGCAACTCTCATTCTAATTCCATCGCAGTTTCGTTCCTACGATCACCAACGATAACAAGAAAATTTCCTATGAATTTTTCTTGTAACGCAATAATAAAAAAACTTGAAATCTAAAACTTAGAAGTGTCAAAAAAATAAGATGGCGTTTTATGGTGTGGTTGTGAGATAAGTTTCTCTTATCTCATCCATCAGTACTAAAGAAGTTTCTAGCTATGGAACTTTGTGCAGCAAAATCACTCATGTTATTATCACGGATAATGCTCATACCATAAGAAATATTTCAACTACTGATAAGATTAAGTGTCTACGTAATCCCTTCGAAATATGCGAGGCATGTAATTGATCAATAATCCATTTGTAACCTCATGTATAAACCGATCTCATGACGTTTTGTAAAAGTGTTACTTTCTACTATTTAATTTTGTTAGTTCAGCAAAAATATATATTTTATGTACTTGAGTGTATTTTGTACTTAATTTTTTACTCAAAAGGAAACCGTCGATATTTTGGTCTCATATATCATTATTTGACTCGAAGAGAAAATTAATCCAAGGTTAAATCACCATCCTGTGAGAATTTTGTTGAATGTTTTTTTCAACGTGACAAAGATTTTTTTGAGTTTCAACAAGATTCACCAAACAAGCCTTAAATTAAAAGAAATCAACCTCGCAACCAGCGCTATATTTTGTTCTGGATGATTATTGTTCTGAGAATACTGAAGTCAGTGTAGGGGTCACCCAAAGTTCGGTTCTTGGACCCTTATCATTTCTGATATACATAAACGATCTCGAGGTCGACATAAAATCTAAAGTGAAATTCTTTTTAGATGACACTATGCTTTAATCTGTTGTTCATGATCCGATAACATCTGCTAGTTTAAATGATGATCTTGAAAAAATTCGCAAATGAGCTTACCAGTGGAAAATGCAGACCCTACCAGGGATGTGTAACACATCCCTGACCCTACGAAGCAGGCTGTTGAAATTATTTTTTCTTGTAAAAGGAAAAGACAGAACCATCCCCCTCTTTTCATTGGTTAGAATCCAATCGTGGAGGAACATGGTCAAAAATATCTAGGGTTAACACTTCACAAAAGACTTCCCTTTAAAAAATAGCAAAGGCTAAAAAAATCCTAGGTAGCCTTAAACATTTATCTCGCTATCTACTAAAACGCTTCAATCAATTTACAAATTCTTTTATCCTACCACATCTTGATTACTGTAACGTAGTATATCACGAACCATCAAAGATTAATGCTCTAGAACAATCCCTTTCCATTACTATGGAAGAAATTGAGAGGATCAATATCAGGCAGCACTTTCTATTGCGGGGACATGGAAAGAAACCAACCGCTCAAAGCTTTACGAAGAATTTTGTTGGGAATCCTTGTCAGATAGACGACGTGCCCGCCGTGTCTTGCTTTTTAATAAAATTATAAACAACTTGACGCCTCAGTACCTAAAAGATAAAATAATCGCTCAACGTCCAGTTCATGACGGAATTAGTCCTCCTTTGTTCAAATGTCCTGTACGCTATAACTCAACAAATCGTTTTCAAAATTCATTTTTTCTCGTTGCAATTAAAAATTGGAATGTTTTTATCTCTTCTTTTCAAACTATGCCGTCCTTTACTGTCTTAACCCTCTTATTTATTGGGGGTGGGGTGAAAAATTACACCCCAAGCACAAATTTCCTGAAAGAATAACGTCGATTCCGATTTTTAGGGGTATTTTGTTAAAGGACAGTACTGTGATTTTTATACATTTTGAGTTGTCTTTTTAAAGGTTTGGAAGTAGAAATTTTCAATTTGGGACCCCAAATTACTCAAAAATGGGGAAAATGTCCAAAATAGCCTTATTCTGTATACCTGACTCTGGAAATTGCTGATGTCAATAAAACATATGTTGGCTATATGTGAATCAGTAATGAATCTTCAATACCAAATGGTTGGACTTCCTTCATACCGAAAATCTAGAGAATTCGATCATTATTTGGGAAAATAAGTAATTTTACACACCCCCAATAAATGACGTATTGAAAAAAGCCCAATAATAATAGAGATAAAAGCTCACTTGAACAATTTATTGAGACCAAAATGCAAATTGATCTTTGGAATCCATGATCGTATCGGCATTCGTTTTGTTTTCCAACTTAGAGTAGTGCTAATCCCTCTTAAGAGTCCAAACTAAAACACAACTTCGAAGATACTCCAAGTGATATTTGTCTCTGTGGTAACAGAACTGAAGATACTAGACATTTTCTTTTCTCGTGTTCGTTATCGCACACCAAAGGGCATAGTTGGCTGCAACAACAATTACTATATTAACACCAAAGAATTTATATCATCTTGCTAACTCTGAATATCTTTATCTTTATTGTGACGTGAGTCTTTCTGATAATGAAAACAGAAACATATAACTACAATAACAAGCTACAATAACATATCTAAACGAGACTAAATGTTTCTCATAGTTGGAATCAATGTTAATGATATTAGCATTGCCAATCCCTCGTCAAACATGTTATCCCCACCTACGAACACAGCACAGCATAGCAAGCATTCATTCATTTTTATTTTAGTGTTGAGTATGTATCTTTTTCTTTTCGTGGTTTGTATTGTATTATGTATATTTTTTTATTTTATTAGAGTTGTCGTTCTATGTGTATTTGAGCCCTGCAACATCATCATAATATAATATCATATATTAAAGAATATCTCGACCTGTGTTTTATGCAGTAGTGTGCTGGCAGGGGGCCGTGGGGCCATGTCCCCCACATCAGCAGCAACATTTTGTTGGGCAGCCAGTCAGAAGGGGGCGCCAAAATCCAAAATTTGTCAATTAAATTTTTTGAAAGCCCTTTTAGATGAGACATTGATACTGCATACTTCACTGTGTATACTTAACTCTTCATGAAATTTGGATATATTCAAGTGTCAATGTTTCAAACATAAAAACATTCAATAATCCTAGTAAAACTAAACTATTCTCATTAATAGCCATGATGCCCCAATTTGTTATAAACGATCATCAATCAATCAATACATCTGAGGATGATTGTCATAATAGCACCGATGAGAAAGATGTAAACTGAACTGAATATGCAAGTTTTTTCGCTTCAATAATAGAAAAGTTAAAGAACAACTATCTTTATTTCTTTAATTACATGATGCTTTGTTTTCAAATATGATAATCAACGCAACACCATGTCTTTCAGAGCTTTAATTGCAGTTGCGGATCTGGAGCGTATCCATTTTAGAGCAAATATCTATTTTATGAGTCGAATTAAGATACCAGAGCAAAAATGAGTCCTAAATCTGAACAATCTTGAGAAGAATCATTTTTGAAGATACATACCAGACCCCCCATTGAATTGGGTAAGTGCTCTTATTTATTTCATTTTTAGTAATAACTCTTTAGCCTACAACTATGATGAATTCAACAGCGTGTTTGGACAAATATCTGACCGACCAAACACATTCGTTAAAGTGGGATTTACAAACACTCGACGGTACTCTCAAATTCATACAGAATGACTTGGACTCGTACCAACTTTTATCTGGCTTTGCTGACATACAGATGGACTGGTTTAACTCGACTGCGCTCCCGTGTGCGTTAAATGCTACTGCAACCAGTTTTGTCGACCAGACTCCATTCAATGAGACCATGGATAAAGTAGCAATGAAATGGTATGTTCTTATTTTAATAATCTGATCTTGTTCTCTTTTTTTACTGAACCATTTGCTACCATGTGCGGTGAAAAAGAAGCTTTTTATAACAGAAAATCTTTGAATCACTTTAGCTTCTACACTAACCAAGTACTACCTATTGAGAAACTAATCAAAGATTAATTTCTACTCAATTTTTATGTAAATTCCTGCTGATTTCAAAAAATGCCAAAAATATTAAAGCTGGCATTGAGCATTTTGTGAGAAGTTCTTCGAAAACGCACATGGTATAAGTGGACTAAAGGTTAAAGATATTCCTGGCTTAATCGACGATTTGATTGGTTTGAAATAGCAAGGGATAATTCACTCGAAAAAGGCATTGTAGAGTACTTAAAAAAAGCCAAAGATTAGTCAGATAGAAGGTAAAAAGTTATAGTTTCATTTTTTTTTCAGGAGTAAATGGCACCACCTTTAAGGATTTATTAGGTTTATAGTAATCATACTTTTAATATTGTGTTTAGTTTCGGTAAGCTGTGCAACGATACGACCAAAGTAATACCATGTAATAGCGAGAATCTAGATTCTACTCTCTTCTGGGTCATGCTTGGAATATCGGTATGCAAATGATCTCTTTTTCTAACTATGTATAGCTACATACTACGAAGTGGATCAATATAAACCGTTCGAATTTGATAAAGTATATTCTTATATAGCAGAAGGCTTAGCACTGGACATCATTGTTTTCTTTCTCGTTTTAGATTGTTATCACATTTATCATGAGTTTTTTGGAACGAAGAAAATCATGTGCAGTCAACTGCTGTTTTGGACGTCCAGCACCAATTGTGTATGTAAGCATGTGTATAGTTTGCCGGTATGAAAGTCATTGAAAATACCAAGTTGTCAGGGAAAGTCAAAATAAAGAAATATTTTTGAGTCTTTGACTTCTATTATCTGCCGACATCTTTTTAAATACAGTGAACCATGGTTAAAGGAGATATGATCTAAATCGGACTACTTTAAGGTTAGAAACTTTCGCTGCCAGAAACTTTCGCGGTTCTGCGGTTTTTGAGCTTTTCCGTAAAAGTTAATTCGGCGAAATTTTCAAAACCATTATCCGCAAAAGTTTAATTCAGCGAAATTTTCACTTTATTCGAAACTTTACTTTTTTCGTGTGAAGATATATGTAGGGGATTACACAGATTGATTGAAAATTGAGAAAAAAAAACACTTTTCTCTCTTCTTCTGAAAAAGTTCATTCTCGCTATTTTTTCGACCTTAAAGTAGCTAAAGATATCTGATCGAAATGGAAGGATTCTAACAATAGAAAAGTCTCTATAAGACAAACATTTTTTTCTGGTTCCATAAGTGTCCGTTAGAAGAAGGTTCAACGACTGGTTTTTATCTTTCTATAAAAGAATATACATCATTTCCATTTTATTTCATAGACCTCTTAACATGCTGGACGATTACGAAAATAGAAAAGGTGCTGCTTTTGCATTTGGACTAGTATCAACATACTCTCTGAGCGTTTTGTTTGCAGCATACGATCGGCTATTTTTCAAGTCTGGTGGGGCAATCATTGCAGCATGGCCAGGTTATCTTGGAAGTAAGTGTGATTTTTTATACTACTACTTATCATAATTTGTCAATGCCTCTCCTCTCGTAGCTAAGTCTCCCATAAGTGCATGTACAAGGGCTCGTTTATAGAATTTTTTCTTGTTGACAAACGACTGGTTTGTCTGTAGTGATGGTGATTACGGACGCTAAACCAGTTGAGACGAGATACGCCCTGAGTCAGTAAACCGGTGACACGCTCAATTCCCACCTGGTTAAATATGTCTTTGAAGATTTTTGCCGGGTCAAAAATCTGAAAGAATAATTTCACCTGGTCATAAAGTTCTCACTAGGTCGTGTTGATAATTCAGTTTTTAAAGTTGACCAGGGCACCCAAAATTCTTTGATTTTTTCAAAAGTCCAATTAGACAATTTTTTATTTTGAATTTTCACGGGGTACAGCCAAATTTTTGTATTTTGACCGGGTCTATTACTCGGGGTTTCTACCGGGTCGAGTCTGAATCAGGGTCTCGGATTAGATAGTTTATAATTGTAGTAAGTGATAATAAATCTTCTTTTTTATTCTTTTGATTTTAGTCCTCATCAAATTTCTCTGCAGTATCATGATATCTCAAGTTGCTTATCCATTTTTCATTTTTCAAAACATGAGAAATCGATTGGTAGGATCAATCCTTGGTTTTTTCATAACCGTGTTGTGGTAAGAAATTTCATTCAAGTTGTTCACCTTAAATTTCTGCCTTAGTATAACTAAATCATATATGTCTATTTTCAAACTTTCAACTCCGAATATTTTTGGCCAAATCTATAACCTCGAAACTAATGACAATAGTACTGCACAGTTATGTCACATGCAGCAAGGTTGAAAATGTTACCAAAAGTATGTTTCGTCGTACTCCTTATCTTATGCCTAATTTCTGTTCGTCATTAACGTTTAGGATATGTTTAGAATGTTGGAAGATCTCTGAGTTAGTTGGAACTTGTTGGCTAAAATGGGAAAATGACGGAGTCGGGGTTGTAAGTATATACGGCGAACTGCCTGGGTAATATAGTTTTTCCCCATTCCTCCCATATCTACCTACTCCCGTATTGACCACAATATATGTGTATCGGATCGGCCGATTTCTTATATTGATTTACTATTTAACCGTTTATTCACCATTATTCACCATTCACTCTCCTTTTTTCAGCATTCAATCTCCATTTATCTTCCATTTATTCTCAGATCGCTCACCATTTCTCCGTAATTAAGTTTCTATTTATCCACCGTTTACCCACCATCTATCCTGTATAATCTTTATGTTTTGTTTCATTGTTCAGCAAACTGGTATCATTGCACTAATCATCGATGCTCCAATGTACATATCCCTGTTACTTCTCTGTTACAAGTTCGCCTACACCTTTGTACAGACCATCCGAGAACGAGGCAAGATAGATCATTCAAATGAGGAGGTGAGGAGCATTTATGGTACCCTCAATGTAAATTCGGTACGGTAACAAGTGGCATTGTTTTCTTAACATTTAAGGAAGCCCGTAGAATAGAATAAAGTGGGTAGCACTGGCTGTACCTGGAACAGAGTTAGCAGGCCGAAATTAGAGGCTTTTCTAGAGTAAAACAGGTACTGTGGTACCCAAAACCCGGTTTTTAAGTCAATGAGGTACCCTGTCGTTTCGGCAGAGTACCTGTAACAGAGTCAACGGGTCAAAGATTTTGTACAGGTTTTGAGTGACGTTTTGATAAACTCTTCTAGCCGGGAACCATGTAACTACGGTACCAAAAAGCCATCTTTAAGACAGAAGTAGTTTGAAGCTTAGATAGAGGTCTTGGGTTCATAACTGAAAGGTTTTCATACAGAAATTTAGAAATAGGTAGGGTAATTCTGCTTGAAGAGAGACAGCTAAGTGAAAAGTAAGAGTACCTGTATCATTTGGAACCCCAACTCATATACATGTTGTTTTTTTATGAGAAAGTGAAAATTCGAAAATAGGCTCGGGTATGCTTAAAAAGGAAGCACAAGCAGGCTTAAAATATGCATATATTATGCTTATTTTTAGAAAAAAAACTATAAACCTGAAAATTTTACTGGTTCTTAAAAGATAAGGTTAATTTGAGCATTGAAACTTATTTTGAAGGAAGTCTAGTACACGTTCTTTAAATAAAGCTTATGGATAAAGCTTCCTAAAAATTAAAAAAGCATAAAATAAGACAACATAAACGTAAAAACCAAGGCTTCGAACATATGCTTAATAAATTGCCCTATCTGAGCTTGCGTCTGCTTATAAGGCCGAATAAAATAAAATTATTGATTATTGTCCTTTTTTTCTAAAAAATGGTGAAAGCGGGCGGAGTTTATTTCATTTTTTACGCAAATTTTTAAACTCACATCTAATCAAATTAAAGATATGTATGTTCTAGAATATATACAACGCTCCCATTCCGAATCAAGGGCCTAATAAGAGAAGTATATGGTAGCAGTCGGTAGACATCCTTCTCTTCCATAGCAATGCGTAAAAAAGTTGTTATTTGCATTTGTTTTTAGTAATTGCCAATTTGTAGAACGTTCAAAAAAAATATTTTAAATGTGAAACAATATGGAAGAAAATAAAAGTTTAAAAAATAAAAAATAAAATGCAAAATGTAAATTTTTTTTATAGATTTGGGCGGGGACGAGAATCAAGGATTTTATTTTATTCGGCCTAAGCGTTATGCGTATAAAAGAAAAGAACATATGCAACGGGTGTTTTCGGCACAATCAGTTCAAATAGAACCTTTTAATTTTTTATTTATCATGGCCTAGTTCAAGGGGTCAAGCTGGAGTTGGTTGTATGCTATCGATACAGATTGGAAGAAAGAGTTTGCTCATTGTTACGTGAAGAGACTTCTACAGGGAAAAGTGTAAGTTATGAAAGTTTAGAATTCTTATGATAATGGTCGGAACAGCTTTTATATTACAAGCTGTTTTTCTAAAATTCGAGATATTTTTTCTCAAATCTTTCCATAGTAAAAACAGAAGTGCAAGAACTGCAAGAAAGAAAAATCTTTCTAGTTATATCCGACTCATACCTGATATTTTGTGGCCCTCTGTATAGAGTATGATTGTATCATGTCTTTTACTTTTTAAGAAAGACCCTTAAATTTGTAGAAGGGAAGCAATGTTTGAATACATGATTGTTGGTGGAAGAAAACGGGTCTTAACCAACAATGCCTGTTGTATCAAAATTCTTGATTCATTTAGCAAACAAGAGGAAGAAGAGGAAACTGGAATCAAGAAATTCTTATACAAATCAAATCCATGTATGTACACGCCATGGTCAGCTTTAGATATGGCCTTATTCTATTTGACAGAAAACTTTAATTGACTGTAACTAAATTTATATTTCATATATAAACGTTTGGTTTTGTATGCACCATGTAGACAGAATTTGCTACGCATTCGTGAAAAAATGAAACAGAAATTCCAAGGGGTTCAGCTTTTCCTCAAATTTACAAAAAGGTCAAAATACGGTGAAATTAGATTTGAAATTATATTTCATT
>JAUKPT010004642.1:0-10957 GCA_032273505.1 Nanomia bijuga
TGGAGGGGGTGGTGGTGGTGGAGGTTCATCTTGCTGTTCACTCTTATGTCCAGCAGACTTTCTCTTCTTTTTAGCAGGGGGTGGGGGCGGGGGTGGACAGTCCCAAATTTGCTCAGGATCATTCCAGACACCTCCATCACATGGTGGTGGATTTGGTGGTGGTGGCCCTGGCACCTTAGTTGGAGCACCTGGTGGTGGTGGAGGAGGTGGCGGAGGTGGATCTTCCGGTGGTGGAGGTGGATCCTCTGGTGGTGGAGGTGGGGGTGGTGGTGGTGGTGGAGGAGGCTCGTCTTGTTGCTCTCCTTTTTTGCTCTTACCAACATCTTTTCTTTGTTTGCCACTTTTCTTTTTCTTAACATCTATAAGCTTTTGTGGAGCTTCATAAAAACACAACAAACAATGCAAAAAAATAGAGATAAAGTCATTATGTACGAAACTACATGAAGAAGCAGATGTAGAAGTAGAAGAAGAAGAAGAAGATATTTTGCATGGCCTTGCGGTGTTTTTTCTTAACAAGAGCAGCCTCGGTATCATGGGTTGACGTGGTAACAACACACTTGCATGTTTTCATTTGCTGCCATCTTGAAAAAAGAGAAAAAATGATATTCGAAAACCGCAAAGCCATGTGCCAATAGGAATTAAAACTTTATTCAATCATTTAGTCATTCATTATAAATATCATCAAGCAGAACCATTGCATACAATCTTCTTAAGATTTGATTAATGGCTTCATACTCTTCAGTATAATCATGTATCAAATGATTGTTTTAAAGTTGTCTATTTTACATACCAAAATGTATAATAATACGAGTAATCACGAATATTGAGGAAAGAAAAGACGAGTCGAAGAACCTAGCATACGGAACCGTATCTACTAATTTGGATCAGGCTCATTTACACATTTCTAATTTGCCCAAAATAAATGATATGATGACCATCAGATTATATTGTCTGGCTCATATAAAAAAAACTTATTAAGAATGTAATGCGACTGCAGTAATAACACTTTGCAGCAATATAATAATGAATGGACAGAAACCGTTATCGATGGTTTTTGGTCCCTGTGGATTTCTAGTATCGATAAACCTACTTGCATACTTTTCTCCTTGCTTACAAATCTTCTAGCTTACTGACGTAGTTTAAAGTACTTACGTGGTGGTGCTGGGCAATCCCACATTTGTGTTTCAGGGTTGTAGACACCTCCATCGCATGGTGGTGGATTTGGTGGTGGTAGCCCTGGGGTTGGCACCGTTGGTGGTGGAGGTCCTGGTGGAGGTGGTGGTGGTGGTGGAAGGTATTGCTCGTTCTTTGCCTTTCCTTTTCCTACTGCTTTTTTGGCATCTTTGACTTTTTTGCCTTCAGCTTTCTAAATTGGTGAAAAAGAATAATTTAATCATGGGTTCTTTAGGTAATTTTTTGTCTTATTCAATTTCGACCCCTCCAATGTCTTAACTTTTGATTTATCAGTTGTGCATATACAATTGGAAATTATACGAACGGAATTATTTGATACAGCTCAAATTCAATTATATTCAACTATGTGCTCTTGTTTTCACAATTTTTTTAATTACAGGAAAATAATAATATAATTGTATACTTACAGCTGGGGCCGCAATACCACCAGATTTGGCATGTAATTTGCCTTTTTTGATGGTCTTTTTAGCTAAAGAGAATTTGTCAAAATAGATAATATAAAAGTACAAAAGAATTTAAACATTGGAGTTTGAGTCCAATTTTAGATGCTATTCTTCAAACAAAAGAAATATTTCCTGCTGACATAAGAAATATTGTCGGGGTGGGAATAATGCGGCTATGCCATACAGATATTGTACGAGAAAAGGAAGATTTGTATAATAGCAACGACAAGAAATAAATCTCGTAATACCTCTTAATACTTATCACTTCTTTGTAATGAGTTAACGGCCAGTCACAATAAGAAATCCAGACCGGATAAAGTTTCTCAGATTACTTTTCTCATCAACACTTATTTCCTTTAGGACCGCCCTTAATTGAAATATCGCAAAAATTCTTTTCACTAAAGATGTTTCTATCATCACACAAAAACATAATCCTCATTGCTCCATACGCCCATTTGTACAGTCTAGTTGTTAAGATAGTAGGGGTCTATTATAATCTGTTAGAATAGTATGAAAACCTTTGAACAAAATGAAGCTTTCCAATGTCCCTAATACTTCAGTGGAAAAAGTTAAACAGTTTGAAATAAAGTTTTGAGAGTCTTTCCCCCCTTCATTTTACGATTCACCCCTTAGAAAAAAAAAGTTAATAATTAAGGTTGATTATTAAGACGAGAGGCAGGGGGGAAATGATTAACAGACATTTTCTGTTAAAGAATATGAAAACCTTTTCGTGCTGACTTCTAAATACTTTTAATCACCAAAAAGTCAAAAAAAGTCTAATCAAATTTATAATATCTTGCAAATCAAAACACTTTCTCCTGGCTCCATCTATAGTCTGTCCCAAAATAAAATGCACTTTTCACAGAAATGGCCAACAAGTCGAAAAAATGATTTTTATATATTATCTGAAAAAGTGCTCTAATGTGGCCTTCGAACAAAAAAAGTAACAAAAATATTGAAAAATGCATCTTGAGATCGCTTCAGCCTCTTCCCCCGAAGAGACCGGAATTTAGGACACTAAACGATTAAAAAAAATTAAAAACATGGCGTGGCGAAAAGGAAAGTTGTTTGCGATCAGAAATGTTGAGCCCCAGGCTGGTTGCTTAATTTCAGATGCTAAACGTCAAAAATGGTTAATAATTTTTGCATCTAGGCATAAGTTGCATAAATTATGAATGCTTGTTAGAGAAAGAGTAATTGGCATTTCCTCTTATTACGAACAGTGCTGCAATAATTAAAGACTTAAAACCAAGTATGACTTTATAATGATATTGAATAGTAAATTGTTTTTATTCAACTGTTAACTCATTAATTATGCATGAGTGTGTGACCTCTAAACAGTAAACAACACAGCTTAAAATGCCAAGTGAATCTAAACATGAGTTTAAATGGATTTATTTAAATGGGTATCTTTTCAGCATGATTCCAGTTATTCAAATTAATAATGACTTGTAAATTATTCCTTCCCTTTTTGCCAACAAAGTGATATAAAAATATTTCAGAGTACTATCCATGAGTTTAAATTGATTTGGTTTGCAGGCTAAGTGCTTATTCGGCATGATTTCAGACAATTGTTTTGGACTTGCAAACTCTCCTAACGTTTTTTCCATCCCAGTGATTAACAAAAATCGTCTACAAAAAATACCTGTGTATCAAACAATTTCAAAATAATATTTAGGAAAACAATACACTCTTCTTTCAAGAACAGTTTAGGCTACAAATTGGTCAAAGTAAGCACCAACAATGAATTATCAGTACAATATGGTAAATTAAGAACATTTCCATGGATGAGTTAAGATATTGAATCATCTAAAAAGGTTTTCTAATTTAGACTATTTATTGGTTGGATATTACATCATCAGGAATCTGATTAATTCATTTCAAAACGATATCATCATTTTTGACTAAAAAAATTGAAATTGTGACATTTTCAAATCATCCAATCAAGGTCTTCATAATGTAATAATCAACCATTCAAAAAATATTAATTTAGAAGTATATATGTTGATAAAGATTTCAAACACCCTCAAAATACTATGCCCAATAACATGGACTTTAAATGGACTTTAATCTTTTAAATAGATCAACTTTGCATCTCTTGCATTTTTTTATACCCAATAACATTATTGCCCAATCCAACATAATGTTTTGCTTATTGCTAATAATTGTCTTCGCGAAAAATCTTAGAAGAAAACTGTTTGAAAACTTCTTTATTTTGGCTTTTGGCTAAATATTCATCATTAAAAAAATGATAGATTTAGAAAAATTGAATAAGAGGGAACTGGGATCATTCAATTATATAAATCCATACTTAATTGGATCAGAAATAATCAGCCAATATCATATTACCTTTCTGAATGTGTTTCTACAGAAATATTAATTAATGATGACGTAAAAAAGATATAGTTTTAAATAAATAAATCATTGTTATATACCCCCCCCCCCCTTTCCGTATACAAAAAACAGAGCCTTATTTTTCCTTATGAATCTTCGCCACATTTCTGCTATTTTAACAGTCTGTTTGGTTAGAAATTATATCATCTGGAAGCTTATTTGGCTCAATCAAAAATTCAAAATAAAGAAAGCATTTCTACATGACCATATCAGAATTTTGTTGATGTAATTTCCAACCAATCAAAAGATTGAATTAGCCATGAAAGCCATGACAATGGCTTTTATAACAGTCACACATAACGCCAAAACAATATTTATGCGAGCAATGCTAGATCGATTTTAACAAATAGAAATGCAGTCGTAAATAGAAATTTTGTAAGGGAATCATCAGACGAACAATCATAAAAATCATAGTCAATCTGTATAAATCCTCTTTGCGGTATAACTAATCGATGAATGAATCAAATTGATATAAAAAAATGTGCAATGCTTCACATTTCAAGCCATTCAGAATGTTTTCAATAAAAAATACTTTTAAAAGATCTTGAAGCGTCTTCAATGAGAACTTCATGAAATACAAGGTCTAGACACTGTCAACCTTTTGACCAAAGACCAAAAAAGCAGGGAAGTGTGCTTTCAAACATGAGTCCAAAATAAACAAATTTACCAGTTGGATATCCGTTGACAAATTTGGCAAAAATTGTATGAAAAATTCTGGATTCATATTTATGGGATTAGAAAGAGGGTTATGTAAAAATGTTGATAGAATAATTTGAAAAACCTTTAAGAAGAAAAAAAAAATTGTCTAGTTTCATGAAAATGATAACGATCGAATCGCAATTTGTTCAAATATAAATTGTCGTTATTTGAAAGAAATGATAATTTTGTATTTTTCATTTAACTTTCTGCATTCATTGGTATAAAAATTCAGACCACCATTTCTAGTAGGCCATGAGAAAATAAATTTCAGTCATGGATATTCGTCCCATGAAATGACAGTTTGACAGAATAGTATTGTCCATCAATCAAAACCCATGGTTTTATTCGATTAATATAAAGAAGAACATGAAATAGAAGAAGAAGCAAAAGAGGAAATATATACATATAAAGCAAATTAATTGTTCTTACCAGTAGCAATGCTACAAACTATAAGTCCCAAAAGGACAAATAGTAAGACACGCATATCGACTCCTTTCTATTGTTATTTTAACCTTTTATGTCGACTGCATCAACGTTGATGTCAATTTATACTAAATAGTCCTAGAAGCGGACCATATAATAGTAAAAAAAAATTTTATAAAAATTTTATTTTATTTTCTATGTACAAAATGAAAAGAGCAAGTAGGAACTAGTGAGTTTTTGCTGAATAAAACTTTTAATAGGCTTGATTAGAGAGGCGTTCAAGCGAATAGTTACAAGGGCAATACTCAAAGTGTGTTTGTTTGCAAGCGACCATTTCAAATAAACTTTTCACCGCTTGTTTATAAAAAAACGCGTTGAGTCCGAAACAATTTTTTATATGAATATATAGATTTCCATAATTGCTATTGTTCCTTTTAAGAAAATAAAGAATAGAAAACTAATTAATCTATTAATTTCCATTCCCCTTTTTTTGATAAATTTGGGACCAAAAAGACTGTTGTTGAATTACTTCTTTTAGGGGGGTATTCTCAAGGGTTTTAGGGGGAATTGTGATTGATAATTCATTAATATATATATATATATATATATATATGAATGGTTAAATCAGTTAAAGGTTGATTTGCCCTTTTTTGTAGAAAACGAATATATATATGGGTCACCAAAGGTTACAGAAAAAAGGTTAAATATATTGTTGGTGACCAGATCGCTCTGAGTACTAACATACGATAAAAGAATTGGCAAATATACTCCAATAATAAGACAGGCATACAACATTATGTTTTGCCTTTTTTGTTATTTTTGACATTATTATTTTTGATATTTTTAGCTCCAAATAGTTTGTTTACGAGTTCGGTTTTTAGTATTTAGAGGCGAATACGGCTACATAGTGCCAGGTAAAGTCAACTAACACCCTAACACCTGTTGTTTGAGTATGTTTGTTTACGATTGTTTGGAATAACAAAACATTTCATTTGGAGTTTACGACAAGCTTAGAAAATGTTGCTAATAATTATTTTGAATACTGAACGTGTTTGCAAGAGTGGAAAAAAGGATATAGGAAAATAGTTTTGGCAAAGTCCCGAATAAACGTCTAAATAAACGGTGGGAGGTTGAAAGTCATTACATTTTTGATAACCGGGGGTTGGAATAAACGAAGGTCGAGTCTTTTAGGGTTAAAACAAATAGTTTCGTACAAAGATAATGAAAATAAATAAAATGGGTTGGCAATAGTTTTAGCCCAAAAAGTAATCAACGTTGGGGAGGAGGATCTTAACAAGAGAGGACTGTGGGATTTTTTTCGGAAAAAAAATAAGCGGGGGGTTTATTTATGATCAGAATTAAACCGAATATGATTGCTTAGATAATTTTTGGATAAATTCAGTGGCGAATCTGGAGTGTCTTCAGTGTCTACATGTAGACTTTCATTTTTGATAGGAGAAAGATTTTGGGCAGTATTTTATTATTTAAGACTTAGTTTGGCGCTATAAGTTGTCGAAGTCGTTTCTTGAGTATTTATTTTCATGCATTTCCAGTGCTTCAATTTTCAAAATTAATTTCGACCAGATCCACCCAGGAAATGTATAAATTATGTTTGTTTTTTTCTGTCATTATTGTTAATTGAAACAAACGAACAAAAGAACAACTTATAAATTCTATAGTTAGTTAGAAATATTTCTCCGCAATTTGAGCAAAGATTTCTCTTTTGACGCTTTTTGACACATTTTGTAAAATATTTTTTCTGAGAAATAGTGTTAAGCAAAAATAGTCTCATTTATAAGCCTATTAAAACAAATGTGATAATTTGCCAAGAAAGCACTAAATCGCTGAATTTAAGACTAAAAAGTATTCACAGAAACACAATGCACGTTTTTTTGATAAGAATAGTGTCTTGAGTATGAGTAGATGAGTAGTCTTAACTTTCCTGATTAATATTTAACATGTAAGATGGTAACTAAAAATTAAACCGTTTTTTATTTTGATTCTATTTTTAAACCTTTATTTTACAAAATGTATTGATCATGAATCAAACTCAGATTTTTGATTGAGTAAAAAACAAACAAAAGCGAATTTTTTATAATAAAAAAAATCTGAACGAAATGGCAATATTCTAAGCATATTCTTAACTTTTTGTCAGATTTCATTCTGGATATTCTTATAAAAAAAGCGTGTAGCCACTAAGCCACTAGACACTAAGCTTAACAAAGTATGGGCATACACGAAAGAAATCTGTTAAAGTCTCCAGCAAATTATTCATTCGAAAAATGATGGTAAGGTAAGGTAAGGTAAGGCAAGGTATGTACTTATGGACGGATATACGTACATACATTTTCGCGCCAAAATTAAGTTTTGGGAATTGGATAAAAACTCTAGAAGATATAATGCCCCCAACGTTTTGGAAAAACATATCCACACACAGACACACAGAAACACCACACAGACATTCTCAGATTGATAGCTCAACTAAAGATAAGAATGATGATGAAGTTCATTTTTTCACATAGAATGCAGAACCCAGAATCTTTAAATTGAGAGTGGGCAAGGGAGGGATTATTAGAAAAGTGAAATTATTTGAAAAATAATTTTCTTAGAATCAATCAAACCCATTAGATTAACCAATTAAGAATTTGATAAACAATCTAAAGCGCATTGTCGGCGCATTGGCTCAGTGGTTAGGTTTCAGGTTTCGACATGGAGCGACCCGGATTCGATCCCTCCCGGATCCCCGAAATTTAATAATGTCCCCCTTGTGGTGCGTTAAATCGACAAATGGATTCCGTAAAATGTTTAATGTTGAATGTGTCGTAGATGTTAATCCATCCCCATTAGTAGTGCTTAATATATACTGCCTTTTTCGGGAATGTCATGTTAATGGATGAAAATCATGAAAAAAAATTAAAAAATCTAAAGCGCGATATTCTCAAACAGGTAGAAAGTATAGATAATGAAACGAGCATTATGCACAATAGAATTTAAGACATTCGTTCATCAAATGTTACTTAACTCAAAGCCCATTACACATGGTGAGTCAAGATTTGTTACCATGGGTGGTATGCAAAACTCTTTCATATTTCTTGTTAATGTTATATCATAAGGAGTCATCTCAAAAGTTAGTCTCATTTAGACTGCTGATTGGTTAAATATTACATCATCACAAATCTGTTTGGTTCATTATTTTTGACTTTAGATAAGATCAAATTGAGGCATTTTTAAATGAACCAACCAGATTCTTTGTGATGTGATAATCAACCAATCAATAGTCTAAATGAGAAAAAAACTTTTGAAATGATACCTAACATATACATACTGTGTAGAAAATATTCCTTATTAATTAAAAATATGACACAGATTAAGACTCTTTCGGCTAAATTAAAATGAGGGGGGGGCTGATTTAGGCCAAAAATTTCAAATTCTTATGAAATATTTTTTATAATTTTTATAAAAACAATGGATCAGTAGGTATTTCTGTTAACAAAAATTATATACTACAAGACAGCATCATTCAGTTTGCGAATTTTAGCGGGTCATTTTACAATTTTTTCTATATTGAATTTTGACAAAGGAACAATAAAAACTCGCAATCGCTATCGCTATCATTTACGACTATTTTGCAGGCCTTAATCGTGTTTCAGTGGCGGATCTGGCCCAATTTCTGAGTGTCATCAAAATTCATATTTACCCCCAAGCTGTGGGAAATCTTGAAAATACCTTAAGGCCAATTCTCATCTTGAACCCAATTTGACAATTTATAGGGCCAATTTAGTCTTGAATAATAAAAAAAACTGCATGAAAAGTTGCTCTTATTAAAAATGAGTGTCTTCATGAATACACTGAAGACACTACAGATCCGCCACAGTAAATCCCTTATACCTGAACATTATTGCTATAGTATTTTTTCTACGCCAGAAAAATTAATTTGACCTTTGATGTTTACATAAAATAACTTCTAAATGGAAGATTTACAAATCTCTACAGTAACTATAAGATAGATTTCAACGCAAAAATGAAAAAGAAAATTACGCATGGTTTTCTATTTTGTTTATTTCTGAATGTTCTTGCAAGTGATCGAAACTAGGGGTCAATTTGATGAATAGAGAGGTCACTTGGGTATTAAACTAAACAAATCATTCATTTCATGTATAAATCGATTCATACGAGGAGAGTTAAAGCGAAAGAAATTTTCAACTTTAAAGAGAAAAAGGAGGAAGAAAAACGATGCGTTATTTATTTGTGTCTCTATATACTTTTTATGTTAGTGAAAAAGTACGTTTTTTACACCAACTATCCAGAAAAAAAACCGTCTAAAATCAAATTTTATTACAAATGGAATCTTAAATGTAACATTAGTGTAAAATGGGTTTAAAGTAAACTAATATCTAACATAAAGTAAGAAAAGTAAAATTGTAATAAAGTTGGTAAAATTCCATTCAAAAAATCGATGAAGTAAAATCAGATAAAACGAAGTCTAGACACAAAGTCTGCAAGGGCAATTCATTGTTTTCAATGAGCGAGTTTCTTTTATGAATATTGGGATAGTAATGACAATTTTTCTGTGTCAAATCTTCTCTTTAAGGGGAAAATAAGTTCCATAATTTCAGGCGATAAACAATTCACAACTAAGTATCGTTCTATTAAACTATTGCAAGAGTTGCAATAATTATCTTTGGTAAGGGGACATCTCAAAAAGGTTTTCATATTTTTTAACAGAAAATGTCTGGTTCCTAAGCAGCTCTTCAAAATAGACAATATAATATATTGTTAACGAGATCGACAGTGGAACATCCAAATAAGAACACAATAACAAAAGTAAGACAAAGACTCTGTTCTACCAAGCAACTTAGCACCCGGAATAGTCTCAGAAAATTTAATTTTCACTTTGATCCAGAATTTTCAAAAAGATTCCTCAATCATCACATATTCAAAAGGTTTCTCAAAAAAGAGTGACCAATCTACCCTTTTAAGCAACGATCTGGAGACTTTTCACCGAGAGTATTTGCTAAATGTATTGGAGGACCATTCCAATGAATAAATGACCCCTTTCCAACGTCAACGTTGGACATCCATCTTTTTCTTCTAGGGTCAATGAAAACATTTACACGGCCAAAAAAGGCAAAAAGGTTCCTCGATTTAATATAATTTCTGGAAAGGGATGATAATTCCTCGCGAATGTTCGCAAGATCGATGATCGATGGCACTCGGTTGGTTATTCATTCTTAAACTTGATATTTTTGTAGATAGGCTTATATCTTTTTCACTTAAAACAGGATAAAATGTATCAGAATTAGCTTTAAGTTGGCTATTTTTTTTATCAAGGTCACAAGCACTTTTGATTCATTTCTTAACTGTGTAAAAACTATTGGGATACTATGAGAAATAGAGAAATGCGATTTATCATCAGCATAGTTACAAACTCAAGAATAAGATTAAATCATTTGAATTATAATTGTATAAATCTAGTCCTATAATCTATTTCAAAACGTGTGAACAACTTTATAACTTTATGCGATGAAACCGTCAATTTTGAGCCGAATTGGTGATTTTTACAGCAAATGAAAGAAGGGAAAAGGTAGATCAGGGTGACGTAAGTTTTGTCTAAATTAAAGAGGAAGAACATAACGAAAATGACGGTTGATTTTTTCTGGAAATGTTGAAGGAAGAACGTCAAGGTTGTAAGGATTCCATATATGTAATTTTTATTGTCTCCAAGTTCTTCGTTCAAGATTTTCAAAAACTTCAACCTTCATTTTCCTTATGTTATTTTCCTTTAATTATATGAAACTTACGTC
>JAUKPT010004643.1:0-10956 GCA_032273505.1 Nanomia bijuga
CATTTTAGCACTTCGTGCTTCAGGTGGTCGCGGTGCAAAAGCAGACTCGTTGACTATTTCTTGAGCAGGTTTGGTGCGGCGTGTACTTGGTCCTGATGATGGAGGCACGAAACCGGTTGCATTATTGATCTCTGGGAGAACAAGGTTTCGTCCACGAAAGGAAGCGCCCTCTTCAAACCTGAAAAAACAATGATATAATATTATTGCCAAAAGGAGAAGTACAAGATGATATTTTATACTGTACGATATTATTCAAAAAGGACGTAACCGCTAAAATGATCATTCACCAAAAACCCTTTGGGTCATTAAGAGCAGTAATAATAACAGAAATAACGATACAGGATTTAAAAAATACAAAAGAGTGTTAACTATAAAATAATATAGTATCGACGTCACCATCTGTCTTTACTCCCTGACCCTTATCTCTTCAATAGTCACCATGTTACGTTCCCCCTTCCCCTTTCCCCGGTGACATCTATTTCAAATATTAGTCTCCCTTCGATAAAAAAACTCCAAATGCGCATGTCAAAAACAGAAATTAATACCTCAACTTCTAACATAAACTATTTACGACTGGCCCGTGGCGAAGGCACTTGTTGTAAGGGGGTTCGGAGACAAATTTTGCCGAAAGATTTATCTCAAGCGACTGAAAAATACTTAAACAGACGTAAAATTTGCCGATAAGCCATTAAATTTCACAAAATTTACCGACGTAAAAATATGTTTAGGGAGGTGAGACATTTTGTCACTAGTAAAGCAAAAGAAATAATTATTTACCTTTTCAAATTCGTTAATTTTTTGCCTCCTGGCATTGGTTTCCCATCTGTGATTGGTGGCAGATGGATGCCGTTGTTGTTTGGCGCAGAAGGGTTAGAGGAATTTCGAGCAGATGATAATCTAAAATACAATTAGAGTAAATAAGAAGAATGAATGAAGACATTTTGTCAGGCGGATCTGGAGTGTCTTCAGAGTCTCCAAAAAGACACTCATTTTTTGATAAACTGGCTACAAGATGGGAGCAAACACGCTGGAAAACAGGTCCTGAAGTGCTCCAAGTTTCAGAATTGCAGCTTGGGGTAAATATCAATTCTTAAGACACTTTAAAATTGAGCTAGATCCGCCACTGGTTGTCCTTTGATAAGAAATATGATAAAACCAAACAAAGTTTTCATTAGATTGACACGAAATGTTGTGGTGCCTGTGTCAAATAGAATAAATCAACATATATTCACTGCAGCGTTCATAGCTCTCCATTTTAGATACGGTAAGGTAATCAGATCGAAATCTAAACACACTTTTTATCAAGAACTTTATTTACCTGTTCGAATTTGCTGGTCCGTTCCGAAAACCAGTCTTTTTTTCTGAGAGTTCACGGTGCTGAAGCACTGGAAGGCGCGATGTTGTTTGCTGTTTTACGAGATCGGATAACCTGTAGAGATAAAAACAATAAAGTTAATATGTATATGAGTTAATATGAGTCCGGATCTAATGTAGCTTAATCAACCTAGAAACCTTTTTTTTGATTTTATCTGCGACAAAAATCATTCCTTAAAAATGGGTTTCTAACATGGTAAATGGTTCAACAGTTCTGTAGAAAATATGTTTGCTCTATATTTTCGTTATAGAGTCAAACTATCTTAAACTTATTCCAATTATGCATTGCTCGAATCTTAACTCTTCCGATAAGCTCTCGGTATCAAAAATCCGATCATTTCTAATAACTACAACTTTCTACAACTTTCTACAACTTTCTAATACATTGAATGACATGTAATCTTTGTACTTGATCCTTCTACTTATAAACTTACAGATATTTCCTTTCTTAAACATCTTAAATGCTACTGAAAGTGAGACTTACAGTTACACGCAGTTCAGTCACGATTGGTTTAAATACGAATACAGTCTTCAGGAATAATTATAACGAAATTAAGGTCCCGCTCAGGCTGATTGGTAGTGATTTATCTTGTCCAGTCCGATCAAAATGAATTTCGACCGATCAAGTTAATCGACAGAATCCTCGACGGGAGCTACGATAGTTTAGTAGAATTTGGATCGATCAAAATGATCGGTGGGATATTATGTTGTCATTATCAATTTCCCTCCGATCATTGATCGTTGATTAACCGTTATAATTATCCCTGTAATCCTGCAAAGAAAACATTGAAAAACAATAACGATAAAAAAACATACACTTACCTTTTTCTCTCATATTCCTCTTCTTCCTTTCTCTTCTCACGCAAAATTCGGTTTTGGTTCTCGCGGTCGAGATCGTAGGACTTGTCTGCTAAATCGCAAACTCTGTCCGTCAACAATTTATTTGCGTCGCGCAACTTATTGTTGTCGGCATTCAATTGAACGGTTTGATCTTTAAGAACTTTGTTCTCATCCTTTAGGTAAATGACCTCATCATTCAAGTTTTTGTTCTTCAGCTCCAAGAGCTGGATTTTATCAATGATATCGCTCATGATTAATCAAAAACGATTTAAAATAACTTAAAAAATACTCTAGAAATAACTTTTACAACTTGCAAAAAAAACTCACGTGTATTATATTACAAACGGCTAATCAGCGGCTAACTAACGTCGATAACGGACAGTGAATGATTTTTTCAAAAAACATTTTCGCTTTTGTCCGTTGATTGCAATTATTTGACGTCATACTCTGGTGATCGACGTCACAATGTCACGTGACAAAACTGATTCGCATTTTTTTCAGAGTACAATTATAGATTTTTAGAATTAATTTATATTTTTATAGAATTCATATATAATATCCAATGTTTTTGGCAAAAGCTTCCACGATACATGGTCTTTGAGTATGGAGTTGATGAAGTAATGGACAGGCAAACGGCGAATTTTCCCGACCGGGGATCAACTAAAATTGTTTAGCATTTGCCAATTGAAACAAGACTTTCACCAAACAAAAAAATAGTTGAAACCCTGATAGATTAAATAGTTTCACTCTATTCCTTTGAATGAATGAATATTTCAAATTGATTCATCGAAAACAAATGTACAAACCTTTTTGGACAGAAACATAAAAACATACATGTAATATATTTTAGAACACATCATTTGTCGAAAGTTTGAGCAAGTGAAAATATCAATTCTTTATTCGCTGAAAATTGTGCCAGACAAAATAAGAGAAATCTGACTACTGCAAATACTAATTATTTCACATTTGTTTATAAAAGTTAATCATCAGATATGCTGATATCAAAAGTTTCTTTTCTATACACGCTGTCAACCTTGCCGGTGAGATCTTATTATGAATTCGGTGAATTGCCATAGTAGGTATGCCTTGCGTGTTTTGGAATTTATAGGCTCCTCAATTCGCGGTTTCTGACAGTTTCTGTCATACTTACGGTATCCTGTTTACTTTTGGTACTTTGAATTACAAGTTTGTTCCATTATCTTGATGGTACTTTTTAAAGATTATTATTTGGTGGCGGGTGAATTCTGGAAAAGGCTTTAGTAACTCTTTTCCACAATTCCCCCGCCAGCTTGTTTATCTGTAAAACGTACCATGGAATGTCCACATTCTTAGCTCCATGGAACATCAGAATCCAAATTGGATGGAGAATTTATTTTTGACTTGGTTTTATACAATGGTGGCGGGGGAATTGTGGAAAAGTACCGCCCGATCATCATCATTTTTTCTCCGGTCATTGATCATTGATCGGCCGTTATAATTAGCCCTGGAGGAGAATTAAAATGTTAACAATGCAATAAAAACACTTGGCTTAAGCTCTAAGCGAGGTTAAAGTTTGGGAATGTAAGGGGAATTAGGTAGTCAGTTGCTAACTGAAAAGACAGAAGATGGAATTGATCTATGCTCTCATCTCGCCTGATAACAGCTTAGCACGACTGCACTCATAATATCCTATGCTTCAGAGGAACACAATTTTGTGAGAGAATTGCGCAAGTTGTCAACTAGACCGTAGAATTTTATGTCACATCCAGTAACGACAAACTTTTAGGTTTCTGATTAACGAGAAACACTAATTAATACTCAGTTCAATATCCAGCATGGCCATCTTAGTGGTCATCTCAAAAATGTTTTTATATTTGTCAACAGAAATGTCTGTTTAGCATATGTTGCCGTCAGAATTTCATATTTTAAAAAACTATTCAACGTACAACATTTGCAATATTCAACCTGAATACTTGTTATTGCATACAATTTAATGATACTGATGAATTGAACTATTTTTTTCAGTCCCGTGGATTTCCTTAACAAAAATCTCTTATTATCTTCAAATAAGCTGAATCCCGGATAAGTTAAACCTCACGATAAGTTAAACCATATTTTCCATTGCGATAAATTCCCTCGGGTAAGTTGAATTTTGAGATAATGATTTAATGTTGTTCTTTTATTTGCTCAGGTTCAATGTTTAATAGCAGTTTAATAGTCTTTACAAGCAGTTAAAAATGAAAATTACCCCTCATACCTGTAAAACAAAAATTTTAAACAAGCGTAGCTTGTCGTTAACTTGTTTTCATCAGTAAAAATAATCTGAAATTGTATTTTTCTTTAGAATTTATAATTCCCTTCTTCTTCATGCTTCCCACTCCCTAAACACAAACAAGAACTCGTCGACATTCACACAGTATGTAAAATCTGGGTATTTGGTCCATTTTTTCTTACTTCAGATAAGTTGAACCTCCTGATAAGTTTGAATAATAAAAATAATAAAAATCGAGTGTCTTCACAAAGACAGGTCCGCCCCACTAGCATCATAATCATAATCGGTATATAAAATCTGTATATTATGCTGTTATGCGAACTATTATAATGTAGGCTACTGCAGGGTCAAAGTGTAAAACTGTCACACTGTCACCCTTGTTCCCAGTGCTTTTATCCCATATAGCGGCGACGATATGACGGCACTGGGTACGAGTTTGTCAAACTGTCTAACTGTGTCATGTGAAGGTCTCTTGATGCACATCAGTTGATGCCTGGCGAAACACTTCACAATATCATAAATGCCTTTCTCCTTATTATGCGCTCTCAAGGGTAATTAATTGTCCATTAATAGAGATAAATGGTTCTTTATAACAAACGATTTGTCAAAAATCAATTGTTAGCTAACGAAGCTTACTTAACGATATTTTTTCAAAAAGATTAACTGTCATCGATCGGAAAGACAATTTTACAAACTTTACAAGCGCAATTGTTACCATAGCTACCACAGCTACCATTTTGGCGGTGCACAAACACAAAGTTTAGCGACGTAACTTGGAAATGTAAATAAGCCAAGCCTCAACGTCGACCTTAACCATATTCATCGAAGGGTTGAAATAAATAGTGTGCTTTTCCCAAGAACTAAAAAAGATCGGTATAAAAAAGCAAAGAAATCTTGGTTAACATCTATTTACTAAAAGGAAATGATTATCACTTATGCTAACCAGCTGAATTTTGTAGTCGTTTCTTAGATTTCCTTGACCTAAAGGGTATGCATAGTTTATCTTTAGCGGCAATGTCAAAATGTGCATCAGATGTTTTTTTCAACAAATATTTAGACAGCAAAGATGTTTTGTACCAATAAAGGTTCCCAAATGGATTAAAAAAATGGAAAAAGCTTTCTGGCGGCAAGACTAAAGATCATCCCAGTTTAGCCAATAGATAAATTCAGAAAGAACGGTTAAAGCTTTGAACTCTCACTCAACACCGAGAGGTAAATTACTCTCTTAACAAGTGTACTAGAGTTATGCTTAAACAATATAATTTTCATGAGATTTCTACAAACAGAGTAGGAATTTGAGTCTAGGTGTGCGAGAGTTTTCAACAGTAATTTACCCCTCGCTCAACACTGGATACCGTTTATGACTTCGGTACCTAGTCGTGCACCATAAGTGTAAACCTTAAACCTTGAAACCTTGAAACTCATATATATTCCTGTATAAGGAATATAACTCGATATTTATATGATGGTTTGGAATCGTTCTCACGCACGCTATGTACGTTTTGTTTTGCCTTGTCAGTACAAAACAAATCGGTTTTGTTTTTATTACTAGAAACAACTGCGAACAGAAAATTCTCTTTTATTTTCTTAATACTGCTAATTATTAAATCTTCAAGTTGACCGACCAACGGAGTTCTTCAGATTTTCTATGAAATAGAAATATTGAATGTGAAGTATAGATTCAGAGATCTTAACTTCTCTTGTGAATAATACCTTAAGTGGATTTATTTTCACGAAGATTTATTTTCGCGCAGATTAATTTTTGCGTGGATTTTTGGATATTTCGCGTGGAATAATTTTCGCGAATAGTGGTTATGAGAGAATTTCGCATGGATTAATTTTGGCGATCGAAGAATCATCGAAAATGTACATTTGTTTTTAAATGTCAAATTCATTGCTTTTAGATATAAGTGAGACACGTTGAAAAATATTCTCAATTTCACGTGGATTTATTTTTGCGAATAGAGCATTTCCTAATTTTTCGCGTAGACTAGTCCAATTCGCGAAAACAAATTCACGCGAAAATTAATCCAAGGTACACATCCTGTCTCACTGGAGCAGTGAGAAAAAAATTCTCACACCAGTTTTTGGTTGTGTTTTTTCCCACCTGATTATGGCTAAAACCCACCAGGACATCGCAGAATTTTGACAACTTTTGACTGAGACAAATTTTAGCCATCAGCTGTTTACTTAAATGAATATTTATTAGCAAAATCTGATCAAGACAGAAACTGGGAAAATAATTGCTAATATTTGCAAATAGATTAAATTTTGACTGAGACAAAGAAAATCAATGACAAATATCTTAACATATTCTTTCGGTGTAGCGGTATGAAAATAACCATTCGGAGACCGTGACCGAGAGAAAATAACATTATACGATTTGGATTGACCATACCTTTATCCCATGTCAACCGGGTTGAGTCATTTGTGGTAAATTGGGTAGTCTGCTGGTACCTGACAGTATTGGTAGGTGTGACTCTTTACCGCTCGGCCATTTATCCATAAAGTAGAAACCTTGAAAAATATGAAAAATATAAAAAATAATCTTACTCGGAGTTGAAGTGTCTGAGAATACCACCATTTGTTTCATTCATAACAATAGCTCAAAATATAAGGAACAAAATCAATACCATATCTGATCTCCGGAACATAATTTGATAGATCTTTTTATGACATGGAAATTCTCATTCATTCTAAAAACACCATATACCGGGTATTGAACAAGATATAATCCAAAGCCCCAGTGGTTTAGTTATGCTTGTGTAGTGTTTCACTGAGTATCAACAAAACAGCTCGTAACTCGTAATATCATGACTGGTGAAGAAGTTTCCAGTGGATGTCAGGTGAAAAGCACATCCGACACGAATGTAAAAGATAAAAAAACATTTCATTGTGTCCTGACTGCTGTGGCAGTAAAACTCGACATTGACGTCACATGATGATTTTTTAATTAAATTCTGGCACTATTGGATATATGATTTATTCATTAGCAAACAACTGAGAAAGAACCAACACGGAGAAACAGATACTCGTGACAGGGTGTTAAGTTTCAAAGTTCCTATGAGCGAGAATGTATCGTCGAATATTTCCTGTGAAAACAAGTATCAATTCTTGGTAATTCTTTTCTATCATTGATATCGGTCGTAGAACTCCCTACGCGATCATGAAAAATACACGAGGTTTTTGATTTAATTATAAGTACCCATATATTCTCGATCCCTGGATTCCCAGAAGAAAAAGGGTTAATCCTGGAACCCTGGAAGGCCATTGTTCAAAAAGAAGTAATAAAAAACTGTGAAGAAAAGTAGATTTATGGAAAGTTGTATTAATCAATTTATTTTAGTCAATTAATCAAATTTCGTTTCCAAATATATTTTCGAATTTACAAGATCAAAAAGTTATACTATTAGACTATTCAGTTTACAATAAAGCATATAATTGTCCATCATCACATTAATTTTAGTTCATTAATCAAATTTTGTTTTCGAATTAACTTTATCATTGGTGTATAAAACCGAAAAGTGACGCTTATTAGATACAATAGTCTAACCATATCTTCATGGGCAACAATAAAGCTTCATGAAAATCCAATATGCTTTTTATTGTACAACGATTATACATACTGGTAGCAACGTTTATGAATACTGGTAGCAACAAGAAACATTCGACACATAAAGATATACTGTAGTATTATAATTACAAGCAATATTAGAGCTAAATAAAGTAGTGCATTTCGACTACTTGCTAAAGTTAAGAAATTACATTATTTTTGTGAAGTTAAGAAAATGGAAGAAAGCAAGATGGTAGAAAGTTAGATAATGTATCCAGCAAGAGATAGAACTTAACGTGATTTCTATAACTATTGCATGTCTTAGTCAGTATGATGAAATGATTAGGTCAGTATTTCTGACAGTAGCAGAAAATTTCTTCATCAATTTTTTTTTATATATCTTTGCCTTCTGCTTTCTACCTTGTAACTGCAGCAGTTATTTTATTTTGGAAGTGATTCGCCCCTCGCTGTAAGGGACTGGTCACGAAACAGTTTTATTCTTTCAGAATGTCAATATTTTCCATTTTTAAACGTCAGAGATTAAAGTAAATAAAGTTTTTATTGAAAGAAAAACCATGTAAAGCTTTTGTAAATTATTCATTAACGAAGCTTTTCGTACTTTATTTGTACATCATCATGTATGAAAGATTATAATGATAACGCTAGAGAATAATATTCTTATATTCTTATATTCTTCTTAATATTTAAGGGGTAGGTCTTTTTATTAATATAGAAGCAGGAGGAGTCATTTGTTAGACGATGACTCCCAGAGGGGAGTCATCTGGTAAGGAGGAAATTATTTCGGCAAATTTTGAGAGGTTGGGCCAAATAAAATCTTACTTTTCTCACTTTGAATTTATCATCTTTTTTGACAAATGATATGTTAGTGAAAAAGAGTCCTGATTTTTAAAATTTTCTCAAATTATGGTGGACAATATAAGTGCATATTTAGACATTTATGAGTCCTAACTTTTAAAATTTTATTTAGCAAATTTCTTCTTATTTAGCTTCTTGTCACGTTTCTTTTTCAAAGTATTTATCTTGTGTTTCTTATGGACTGGTCATTCCACCATAATTAATAATCAAAAAATAATTAATATTTTTACAATAACTCGAGGATGCGTTCTCGAGACAATTCCTCAGATACTTTGATAAAATATTAATGCTTTAATAATGTGTAGTGTTTTAAGTAGTAGTACCCTAGTAGTAGTACCCTAGAACTCAATTAAAATTTCAATGATCACCAACTTAACTGGCACACAAAGTTAAAAAAAGGAATGTGAGTGGTTCTCGTCTTGAACAGCGGGGAGGAGTAAATATTTCTCCTTAGATTCATAGGGGGTGTCAAATGATTTGCCAAATCTTTAAAAGTGACTCCCCTGGTTCTGTATAAGAAAAGACCAACCCCTTAGATATAAAGAAGAATATAAGATTATAAGAATATTCTTCTCTAACGTTATCATTATAATCTTACCCTACCAACCCCACAATCCCCCCACCCCCTTAACGTCACATTAACGGGTTTTTCTTTTGACAAAACGGTTTTTGATTGGCCCTACAAAAGTTCAAATTTTTATTTCACTTCCTCATATTTTCCAAACCCTTTGATCTTTAACACTGTGGTTACAATGAGTCACTCCAGGAAGTGACACAATGATGACACAATAACCTTTCCGTACCACGTTGACACTGGTAACCAGTTTTTATATCAAAACATTTTTAAAAACATTTCTCTGTATAAAAAAGAAAAAAAGTAATAGAATTTTTAATTAGAAAACCTTTTAAATAATTCATCTTAACAATGTGCTAATATAACGCCGAATGTTGAACGTTTTTACTGTTTTATTCAAGCTTGCGATTTACCACACCAAATTGCGAAGTAGGGAAAACATATCTTAGTCTATAACATGTAAACGAATTGATTAGAATATGAAGAAAAAAAGGAAAAACTAATAAGAAGATTCAAAAATTGTCAAGATGACGGAGTCGAATAGCATGTTATTTCGAGACGAAGATGAAAAGAACCAGAGACTCGATAACCCAAATATAATGCATTATACAGCTTTATATATTCAACATCGAGTTTATTTGTTGTCTGCATTCGTTGGAAATCGAGACCATAAACGTAAAAGATGGAGAGGTACTTTTGGACTCGTTTTATGGATTTTGAGCCTCGTGTTCCACTTTGCGATTGATTTCTACGAGTCGATTTACGTCTTCCACACGTCGTGGTTGAGTTGTCAGATTTTGTTTTTGATCTTCTTTCTCGTTTCGAGCGTGTACGTGAACAAGCATGTCGTGAAGTGGGTGGTGGAGTTCACGCGTATGTTGCGGGACGACGTCGTGTACGTGAAGACGTTGAAAAGGATGCACAAGATATCAAGGTATGTGAAATCTTTCATTGATTTGAGTTTATCGCCAAATTTTAGCCGTTTCATTGGTTAGAAATTACGTCATCAAGTCTCTGGTAGGTTCAATCTAGAATGTCACAATATGTAAGGAATTGTCTTCTAATTTTGGCTATTTTAGCCGTTTGATTGGTTAGAAATAACATCATTGGGAAGTTTATTAATTGATTTTGATATGTATCAAGGTATGTGGAATCTTTTATTGACTTAACAATTGCTTGTTCTGTGTTTTAGGGATCGTCTCAAAACAGATTTTTTGATAATGAACTGACCATGTCCGTTACAGCGTCAAATTATGTTAATTTATGGAAGTAATGTTGAGTTCGGTTGTGACGGGTGTCCAAAGGTCTTTAACGGTCGACGGCCGTCAATCGTCACAAAAACTGTTTTGAGATGCTCATTTAAAGTACTTTTGGGTGCATAAGATGATAAGGAGATGGAATGAAAAAATGAAAAAAAATGATATGTATTTCCTATCTTTCAGACAGTTCTAAAATTCAAATCGTATACTAATGTGTTTTCAAAGTTTT
>JAUKPT010004644.1:0-10955 GCA_032273505.1 Nanomia bijuga
TCGGTATATACGAATTTTGTTATTTATCAATATACGCGTTCAGGTGTTGGAAAAGAGCTACGAGCTAAAGCTAACGAATGAAACTCGCTAGCACCGCTTCCCGCAAAAAGTTATCATTGAGGCCTTTCTCTTGCGATTATCAAAATGTAACTAAAAGAGGTATAAAATTCGTGCTTAAATAAATATAAATCGTTTTTATATTAGCACTTATCCTTTTCTTCCCGTCAGTTTTGAGAATTCTTTTGTAAGCCTGTCACAGGTTTTTCAGAGGGAAAATCATTTTTTTCATGTCGATTTTTGGCCGTTAATCAAGCTTAATTATATTTGCTCCAAGGCAATAATCAGGATGTCACTCCATCTTTTTTGGTAAGGTTATAACATTAGCTTTCCATTCATAAATAATTTTTGTGGTGGACATTATGAATTTATAATAAGAGGCAAAATTGCCTAATTCAACACCATAAATGCACATTGAAATGAATAACTTTGCAGGAAATGTGATTTAGGACCTCGTGTATAGCTCAAAAGAAGCATCTGATGAATACACAACTTTTTGATTTTTTTTGAAAATCCCCTTTTTCAAACATAACGACAAATTTGGCAAAATATGGCCTACTTGATTTTTGTGACAAATCGAGACTTCCCTTCCCTATTGTTTTTTTAACATTGCTAAAACTGAAGTTAAATATTCACAGCCTTAAAGAATGCTTTTATTTCCAATTTCAGAGGGGGTGTCTTTGTGTACTGCAACGCCGCAACAAAAAAATTGCTCAAGATGGCCAGCAGCTTTGCAAAATAAAGTTCCAGAACTTTCATTACATTTCATCCAATAAACATCATTTTTCCATGACGAAATAAATTTTTCCAGGACTTTACATAAGACATTTATATGATATTGTACGAACTTGAGGAGTTAGAAGAATTTAGTCCTCACTTATAATTGATTCGTAAATCTTGACAACTTTCTCAATGTTGTAAAATTAACTGTAAATAACACAAGGACCTAACATAAGCAGATAATACATTTAACACTACAAATTATACAAATCTTTGTTGTATTTATTCCAGTTGAGGCAGAAAAAAGTCTCAGGATACATATATATAGGTAACCAAGCTTTAATTGTTACTATTTTTATATTGACTTATAACGTTTTGTTGCCACCTTTCACTATTAGCAATCAAACAGTTTAAGTCGTAGAATGTAGAAAGTTATAAGATTAGAACTCTGAGTCAAACCAAAATAACTTGTCACTGGTGGGACAGTAAGAGACAGACGAGATTTAAGTGGTGGCTTGTGGAATGTACGAGAAGAAGTTGTCAATATATTTATTATCGCTTAAAAATGTTTTAAAACATTACGGAATACTTCTCGTTTTATCCAGACATTCTTTCAAACTTTAATGGTGCTATGTCATGAATCTGAGCTTGACATCACAAATGGATTTGCGTTAAAACGTTGGAAAATATTTTGGCTGCTTTTGAATACTGTTGTTTTGGTATACATGCCATATGAGTAGCCCCTAAATGCACAATAATGGCAAATGACATTAATTGCTACATTGGATGACTTATCTATACTATACTTATTCACTGTATATTACATAGAATAGAAAACAATTAACACAACAATTAATTTAGAAATAGTGATATTGTTTGGACTGAGATCCTGAAAGACCTCAATCAGGTAAGCAAAGATACAGGCTTCATAAATTACACCTGTGTATGACAAGGAAGAATTCTTCCAACATGGCCAAGATCAGGGATGACGGCTGCCATTTTCTTTTATCTCTTTTACTACATTCGTGAAACCGATAAATCGATAATCGTGTTTTGATACGAGAATATCTGTTCTAATTATGCATTCGCTATAGTTTATTTAAATACGTCATTCAAATTTATTCGATAATTAATTTATGCGTAATTATAAAATTCTAGCCCGCAAATCGATTAAAAATCGATTATAAATCGATTATAAAGCGATTGATCCGTGAATATCCTGTTAATATATATAGATTTTATTATGTTTAGGATCAGAATGACGTCGCCATCAGACAATGAACTAGACGAAGAATCGTTCATTTCTTCATTGAGCATTTCGGTCATTTGCAAATCTTTAACATATCGATTCAGTAAATTGAGAACATAGAATATAGTTGTTAAAAAGTAATGATCGTATCGATTAAAGCGGTTTAAATTATTCGCATGCGAATGATTTAGTTCATGAAAGGTTTTAGCTGCATCAGTAGCAGTCTCGATTCAATATCAGTATATCTAGTTGCAGGTCTTAATATTCAGTGACAGACTATATTAATTTGTTACTTTTATATTTTGATACTTTTATTTCATTTTCAAGCTTGACTAGGATAATTAAATTTTTAAATTATATCTTGAGCTGTAATTGTACCTTTCCTTATATTCTATCATATTCCTATCCGAGCAAGCAGAAAGGCTTTGATATGATATAATTTCATTGGAATCTTTGAAATAAAGACAAATTATAGAATTTAAATGATATTTAAGCTCACTTTCCATTGTGTATTTTTAGATCATCAATATAGAATCAATGGTATACAGAGAGATCATAACTAGACAAAGAAAATGTAGGAACGATTGTTTTAGCTTGCTCTTCCCTTGACCAGATTATGGCCTTATTTTCTGCTGCGGCCTTTGCTCTCGATAGAAAATTGTCATAGACATATTTTTGATAACAATTATTTCTTTGCACTAATATTTTCTCTTGAATTGACACATAAAGTAAAATTTAACGGTCTCAAATTTAGTTTAAAGGGAACACCTTGTTAAGTTTCTTTGCATTATCTTTTTGTTTCACCGATGTATTTTAAGGTGCATTTCTTGTAGGGACTTCAGCGTCTTAGGCAACATTATGTTGGACTCGGATTATTGTCTTTTCTCTAAGGCTAAATGCTTCACCAAGTTTCTTTGCATTGTTTTCTTTGTTTTAACGATGTATTTTTATGGACATTTTGAATTGATCTTTAGGTCATTTTAAATTCAATAAATAGACATATCGAACAGAATGGAAAAAAAAGCAAGAGAGAATATTTGTTGATATGACAGGCTTGCCAGTGTAGCGCGATCGAATCGAACGCGATCGCGCAACGATCGCGATGAAACCGATCACGCAAGGTACGGAATTTCAACTTTTGGATCGCATAAAAGTACGCGCAAGCCCTTTGCGCGATCGTGTTACCGATCACGTACATATTTCTTACTGACATGCTAAATTCAATTTGAAAATTATAGCTAATTTAAGTTGTATAAAGTATATACAACTAAAATTCCTATATAATTAATCAACTCAAATCATTCATCCAAAACAACAGAAGAATCGCAAATTTGTATTTAGTATATTGAGTGTTCTGTCCATATCTACCGTTATCCTTGATTTCTTAACAATTTCTTAGACATTATCAACGCTTCATGTTCTTCTGACGATCCAAAATAAATGCATCTTTTAAGCCGAGCAATGAATTATCTTATTTTAACCAGCAACGAAGTGCCTTAAAAATGACCATAAAGATATATGTAAAAGTAGCATGAAACTTGTTTTTTAGTGGCAAATCATAAGTTAAAAATGTTCGTCAAAATTTAAAACTTTTTTGCGTTATTCGCATGTTGTGTAATATGTGTAATATGGTATATATTGTATGATAGGTATAGTCCATTACAAAGAAATAGTATAGAATAGTATAGAATAATATAGAAAGTAGAAAAAAATAATCATTACAACTTAACGTTGATAGTTTATTTTTGATATGATATGTGACTGTGTATATCATAATTTATTTCCTGTCTATGATATTAATAAACAAATTGCTTCAAATGGTTTTTTCCATCTAGGCCTAAAAAAAAATGATTATGTCTTTAGCGTTGCCACGCATTTTCAATTTATTGGGTGTCGAATATGAAAAATAAAAAGATTTTCAGCATAACGCTAAACAGATAATCAATTCTTTTAGGCCTTAGTCATTTCAGATATGAAGTAAACCATTCTTGAAATTATAAAAAAGGACAATATGTCAAGGTAACTATAATATTTTGAAATTTAAAAAAGAAGAATGCAGCATATGAGAAATGAAATAGCAGCTTATGAAAAATTGAATTTTTAGCAGGCCGATTTGGCATGTTTTTTATTTGTTCTTCTAATGGATTTTTGTATTCATAAGAATCAATATTTCAGACGAAATTATTTAAAATTTTAAGAAAATTCAACATCGAAGATTTGTTTTGGTTCACAAAGATAATCAAGCTTCGCTTTTAAATGATTTGAATAATCTAATCTGGTTTTTATCATGATAAACAACTTGTTCAATTTGGGTTATAATCAATATCCTTTTTATGACGACGATTTAAAGGTCATCACAGGTTGAGATCAGGATAAAAGATGAGTTAAAATGATGACCGTCGTCTTGTAGAAGACATCTTGTCCTAATATTAGTCCAATATCAGGCGCCTTGCAACTATATTTAGCACAGTGATGTTTGCTTTCCCATACAAGTAAAAGTTATTATGCAATACATCTGTAATGAAATGCATACTAAGGCACCGTGACAGAGTAAAAATGTTGATTAGCAATAGATAACATTTCGACTGGGTCAATAGTTGTTGGCATAAAGAATTTGGGTTCATCGTTTAGTACGTGATGAAACTACGGCAGGTTTATTGTTATCATTCCTCGCGATTCATCTAGATTGGATGAATAATGTCCTTTTTTCTTTGCATGGCTTATTCATAAAATTCATCTTTCATCAGTCGGTCGGCTTTCATAATTTCGTCCTCATGTGTCTCAATTAGGCGACCTGACTTCGTAACAATAGATTTGCCTTAAGTCAGGCGCTCAACTTGTCCATCATAAGTGTTTATCACATTAAGCTCAATTCTTTATTTTTTTTAACATGTACAAAAGCTGTTATTTTCAGCTGTATTTCGTCAATATATGCATAAGCTTTTGAATCGGTTACCTAAATCCGTTCTCAATTTTTTTCTACTTAAAGTTTTCTCATCAATAAAGAATAAATACGAAAAAAAAAATTAGCAAATTGGTCGGAAGCCCTTTTTCAAAAAACTTTCATAGCAGATCCTGCGGATGAAAATATCTAGTAGCAACACACGTGTTTTTCCTACTGTATAGAAACGAATGAAAGAGAAAGAAATAGAACTGTATTAAACTAATCAAGGAATTTTGTATCAATATCGAAAATTTCAAACATTCAGTGATGTTCAAAAAATAGAAAACTGTTCGAAATTATTCTCTGTAGGAGTCCATATAAATGGCCTTAAGGGAAGTACCCCATGTGAGATTCTCACGAAAACAAAGCAAAATTCTTCATGTCACTAATTAATGACATATCTTAACTAAAAAGGAACATGTCAACATAAATCTAAACTACAATTAGAACTGATTTAATCAACATGTCTATCTCTCGAAAACAATATGATGCAAATACCATGTAATTATATCAAAGGAAATATTCAACGATTTCTGATCAAGAACTTAGGGAGGAGCTTTGCTCTATCCGTATCACATTTCCCTTCCAGAACATATCAGTTTCTTATCAGTTGATATATGACAGAAATGTGTACATCAAGATGATCTGGCTTAGTGGTGGTACGATACCACAGCTGAAAGTAGTTATTAAACATTTTGTTAGTAATATAATAGCTATCATGATTGGCAGTGGGTAGATAGTGTTCCATCGAGGTTAAGACGTTTCTAATTTAGAAGTACTATGGATATTTACCCAACTAACTAGATATTTTTTTCACTATTTACTCTATTTCTTTTACTTTTACCAAGTGCTTTTATAAGGATGTTATTTTTCGCTAAATGAAATCTTTTGATTTAAACTCTATTGTGTCATAGAGTTAACATTTTTTGCCAATAATTTAACATGTAAACAATAATTTAACATGTATTCGGTTCTCCTGATCTGCTACCAATTCCCTGTTTGTCAACTGTGGAACCACAAAAAGAAATATACAATATAAACTGTTAATATTTTCTTTTTAGCAATTAAAGATATGTCAAGAAGATGTAAAAAAGTTACGAAATTTTTTACCGCAAATATCACTAAAATTAAATGTTGGCTTCTTATCTAATATTAATTTAACATCTATGCTGAATACTACGCATGGAAAAGCTTTGGTGAATTTTGTCAGTGATGACAAGGTTTATATAATTTATATGTTTGCCAATGGTAGATGACATTTCACTAGATTTCACTAGATTATAAAGTACCTTATGAAACAAGCTTTTAACTAATAAATGTTGATTTTGAGGATTTTTATACTTTTAAAAAATACAGATTGCTTACCACAAAAAATCAAGGGTAGTTTGTCATCTATAGATTTGTTCTGTTTCTACCGGTTTGAAATTATGCTCACATACAGCTTCAATGTGTTCATCATAGAAACCGTTTTTCTATTTCTCTTCATCTTTATTCCATGGCTAGTTAATACACAAATACAAAAATATCTGAACTTATTTTGTAGGAAAAAGACTTCTAAATTATATAACTCTGCTTTACCTTGCATCTAAATATTCTGTTTGGAATATAAAATACATAATAATTGATATTAACCACTTTTTATGCATCAGATAGTTCATATCGACTTCCCATAGACACATTTTAGAAATTATCGAATCAATGAAATTATACAAATTAGCCCTCCTAATGCAATGCTACCACAGTGCATCAGCGTGGAGCCATGAAAGAGGAAAAAAGAACAATATCGTGTATAATCATTTTGTCAAATCCATCATTTCACTTGAGGTATAATTAGTCGTGATATATCATAGCATTATTGTTTTTTATCGATTATTGGAAGTTATCGTTCAAGATGTCGATCATTATCCTACTGATCAGTAATTTTCTAATTGGATCTAGATGAAATGGACAATAATGATAATGATAATCAGTCCTGGGAAAGTATGTTGGAGGTAAACAAAACTACAAAGCTTGGAACGTTGAATGGGAAGAGACTGATAAAAAAGTACATAAAAAATATTTTAATGGGCTGACTTGGTTGAGTTAATCACAATTAAAAAAAAACGTATTTCACATAGATACATCCAAATTAAGACTAATCAACCTGTTTATTTAGGAGTTTCTATGGATGACTGAAACGTACACACAATGAATTTTTGGCATTTCAAATTGAACCAATCATCACATTAATGATAAATAGTTTCCAAACAATCAAACAGCAAATTTGCTCATAATTTTGAGAGAATTCTTATACCACCTCACCAAGATTCCCAAGATTTTCCAGAAACCTGTTTAGTTTATTCTTGTTCTGATAGGTATTTGGTTATCAAATAAACTTCTCTCTGTAATTTCCACTATATCCTTTGAATTTGTTATTACCAGCAATAAGTGTTTCCTCCATTCTTCGCATGAAAAAGTAACTAATATTTCGGAAACAATTTCTTCTCATTGACAGGTCTTTTTGTTCACATACAATATACAAAGAACTGTTGACTAAATTAGATTAGTCTTTTCATTTCAGATACCTTACAAAGAAAGCTTTTATCTATTTATATTGAGTTGTATCCTTCACAGGATCTAACAAATTATCAGAAAACATTGCAAAAGAAGAATCGTTTCTATGCTAAGATATTTATTGGCAAACGTCATTCGTTCAGAGATAGAAGATTGGAACTAGGCATGGTGTACTATAATAAAAGGCCAGGACACTATGCATAACAATTCAGTTCAGTGCCTTCCGGTTATTCTTTTTCACTGATCTATTTAGAACAAGTATATATTATCAAATAATGCATTCAGAATCAATTTTTAGGAAAATTGTGAGGCACTTTTGGTTTCAATAAAGCATTTAAAAACTCGCGAAATAATGAAGGTTATCATATCTAGTTTTAGCAAGAGTTATCCTTGTCTTGATTTAGACCCTTTAGGATTCTTCAAAACCTTTTTTGAATATCTTCCTTAAAAGATCGAGCTAATTTTCCTTCAACTAAAACCGTCTGAAAAACTACTTTTTGGTATATTCGAATTCGTGTTAGATCGAAATTTGTCAGACATATATGCATGAATAGCGCATGAATATTGAATAAGTAGATATGAGTTTACCTTTCAAAATAATGGAAGTTATGACAAGAATGAGTTTTGCTCACATCCTGCAAATCCTGGTATCAGACCATGAAATTGTGTTAATTAGACAGGCATTGTTTACGTGATAATTTACTTCTTTTGGTTTAATAAAAAATCAATTTGCACCCACATTTATGGGTAGTAAAATATTTTGTATTTTCCCGGAAACGATTCCGTAAAAAGGCCACTATTGTAAAATAAAATAAACAAGAATAACATATTTCCTGAAATCGTGGGATGTAAAAACAGTACAACATCAACTCATTTTCTTGATTTGACCAAATCTCTTTTTCTAATGACTAACTTTATCTTTAGCCTTGCTGTTAGATAATTATTTTTACGCTAGAATTAGAGAAGTCTTTTGTGAATTTACGTCAATTCAAAACAAGAGCTCACTGTGTCAAATCAGTCAAGTCCTCACAACTAATTAGATTAACTGATTACATCAGCTCGACATGACAAGGAGATAAGCCTGATATAATTTTCATATTGATATATTTTCCAAATATTTTTTGACCTCTAACGAAATATGCTTGGCGATGAAACAAATAAGTGAGTAATCAAATCAGCAAGTAAACTTCGAAAGATGGTTGAAGCCCTTCCTTTCTTCTTTTTCGTTGAGTAACATGGTTGTAGAGAAAATCGCTAGTCGATAGTTCGAGTTTTTTTTTTGACAATTTCTTGAGTATTTGAAGACAATAAGATAAAATATTTGTTTGTTTTTTTAACCACAAGCGTTTTAAAAATGGTATACATAATGAAGAATAGTACATGGGCGGGGCTAGGGAAGAGGTTTTGAAATATTTTCCCCTAATTTTTTTCTCTTATTTTTCGTGTTTAAAAATATTTTACTCCAGAGGAGGATAACAGAGATGAAGAATCAAAAGGAAAAAGAAAAGGAAATTTGCATTATATATAGATCTAGTATTCTTTAATACGTATTCAAAATATGTAGATAAATAGGCTAAGGGTTACTATTGATTAACTATCGTCAAAATTTTCATGGTATTACTTCAAATCCTTTGAAGCATATCTTTATTTAGACATTATTGGAATCATTTGAAGTCCACACGAATTTTCAGACTTTTCGCAATCTTTTAGCATCTTGTACCAGAGATATTTCTGTTTGTAAAACAAAAGTTATGTCATTTATCCCTCGAAATAGATGACTTAAACTGTAACAATTTGTGTGGAATAATGTATATTTTACATTATACGATAGGTTTTTGTAAGTTTGAGATTGTTTTCCTCAATAGAATACATATGTAACGTTGTGACGTAGGGCTTAAAAGGCTTCATTGAATTCTTCTGATTCTTTTCCTTGGGCAATGACGGTGATTGGGGTGTAAGGTCGTTCTGTTTTCGAGAGGTAGTTAGATGCATATGATAAACCGTTCTTTCGTTCGTCGACACTTGCTTCAGAACCAATCCAGCAGAAACAATGATCGCCAGTGTTGATAATGAAGACTAAAAAAAGATAAACAACAATTTAGTAATCAAGTAATGATCTCTTAAAATTATATGTTCTACCACCATGTTTGCCAGAGATTTATCTCAGATGCAGCATAAAATCTTTTTTAAATCTTTATCGATCTTCCATATATTTGAGAAATAAAAGTTGCAAAAAATTGTTTGTATTGAAAATGAAAAAAAATGCCCATTTCTTCTTCTTCATTTCTATAAGGTATCTTAAGATAAGATTTCTTCTGAGCTATTATCAATAATACAACTAAATCAACCAACCATCATTGGCAGTGAGCAAATCTTTAGATACATCATCATCATCTGCAATCTCATCCATTTTGATGTTACCACCTTCATCGCTGACTCTATGGAACGAAAAAATATATTTCATGGTCTCTGATTTTGTTAATTTAGAGATGGATAAATACTAAAAACAATCTTCATGCAATGAGTTTAGCCTCCCCTCAGCTTACCTCTTTCCTGGATTGTTAATAGTGTGATGTTTTAAGGGTAATAGTGACAAAATGTACTAAGATCACATAAATTCAACAAATACTAACCTGAACATTTTTCTTTCTTTAGCATCATCGGTTTTCTAAAAATGAAAAATACAAGCTATACCAAAAGTAATTATCTAAAAGTGGGGCAGATTTTAAGAATTTACAATATGGCGTCACGAAAATGTGTGTTAGATTTACAGAAAAAGATAATCAATTTGGAATTAACATTTAGCATTTTCTCGACATTTATTTAACCTGTAGTTGTAAGATGAGTTTTGGATTATGCCTATTAACTAGATATGTCATATGTATTTTATACAGGATGAACTAGGCACGACGTTCTTCATACCACTTTTACTTCTCCATCTTTAAGAATCTGAATAGCTGGATGACTTTCTGAAACACTGTCCTCTTCCAACGTGTTCAGTCTTATTCCCCCTCTACTTGTCTTTATGCTTGATATCTCCTGTGCAGCTGCAAATTTTTCATCAGCGCTGCATTTTGATCCATTGTACTAAAAATTAATAAAACTAAATAGATCGGATACATGGCGAGATAATCGATGAATAACCGCTGTAACTCCTCAGGTTTTATACTGCTGAAAATCTTGCAGACTGAACACGTATTCAAAAGACCTAGTTCGGGTTGATTTAGTGATTCTTAAGATAATAAACGATTTAAGATTTGATTTCAGGCAATTTTAGGTTTATGATATGAAATTATATTTGGCCGTCCGCTTTATCGCCGAGTTCTTATGAGATCGGCGGTTTCACTTGATCGACTCTATACACGGCCATACATCTTGCCGACAGAAAATCGAGTTGGGCCATGACCAACTAGATACACGGCCATATATGTT
>JAUKPT010004645.1:0-10955 GCA_032273505.1 Nanomia bijuga
CTCTAGAAATTATAGATCAAAATATCTATCAAATGAGTGTCCGTTACCAAAAGAGGGTTTTGAAATATGCTCATTTGAAGAACAAAGAAAATACAACATCAGATCAAGATATATAGCAATATTGTAGTAAAAAATAAAAATACGAAAATTTAACAAAACAAAAAAAAACTATAAAATATGTCATGTCAATTTCTTTGATGCGCGCAACTTCATTAATTTCAATCCATTGATTTTTCGACTCACATTGAAAGTAATCTATTTAGAAAATAATGAAGTCAAACTTTTATGTTATCTTAATAAGATCATAAAAATATATTCAACTTCATTTCAGCTTCTGTTTCAATAAATTTTTGAAATGCTTTGTCATTTTAAAGTGTGAATGTGTGCGTGTGGGGTGAGGGGGGGGGGGGTGAACGAATCATAATATACATGACTTTAATTCTCAGAATTAATTTTCAGAAGTACAAATTAGGTGTACAAACAAAATGCATTTTTTTTATAAATCTGATAAACATTTTGTAAAAATATGAACAAAAAAAAAATAAAAATAATAATTACTAGATTTGTGAACTCAAGGACATATTTTCATCAAGACCCAAAATTAATACTAATACTCTTTTGTGCTTAATTGTAGGGAGGGTCAAATTGCACTTTTTCGATTTTTTCACCCTCAATAGCATCTATTAATACCCCATCCCCATTTTACAGAAATTTCAACCAAAAAAAAAACGCGTCCCTGGTACAATCATAGTTTTAGGTATCCCACCCCTTAAGTTAAGACCCCCATCCCCCAGTTCTACTGGCATTTTCGGCTCAAACTAATATTGATAACCCCCTACCAGAAATTGGAAAAGGGGTTTTTAATAAAAAGTCGCAGTAGTCTATTTTGTTCTGTTTATCAACTAGGATGCCAGAAGGCATGTATACAATAATATAATGCATTGAAAAAAAAGAAGAAAAGTTGTGAACACTAAAAGGAGAAATGACATTTATCCAACATTTTTTTTAAAAAAAAGCAAGGAAAAATATCTAAAAACCACTCATTCAGTGATGAGAACTTAGGTCTCTATAAAAAAAAGTCTAATAGAGACCAAATAGAGACCATGTTTCCTGAAATAATGACCAAAAACTAACTAAATATCATTTTTATCAGTTTGGACATTGAATATAAAATAAAAACTAGAAAATGAATTGAATCTAATGAGAATTACTAATATGAAATTCTCTTCCGTTTTCTTAAGAAAAATGAATTTTTGCCGGGTTTTTCAAATTATGACAACCATAGATCTACCCTCCCCACTTAAGACCCACTACAATCGAGAACACAAGAGTACATGATTTTTTGATAAGCATATTTTTGTTTTTTGAGATCAGGCTCAGATTTTCCCTACTTTGCAAAAAGAATGGCTTAAGTTATAACAAATCCGAGCCTGCCAATGCTTCTACATTATTCTTAGAATAATGCATGTACGGTTAAGACAGCCCTCGTATATATTATATATTACACATAATAACAGACATCTATGATGGACGAAGAGTGACAAGATCTTTGAGATCGCACGGTCGGTAGGTTATAGGACAACATTTGAACATTTGAACGTACTGATGTACGCAGGAGTAGCAGAAGACGAACCCCGAGATGGATAGAGTCGTTGGATTGTGATGACTTTGACGACATAAAGGACATTGCTTTTCTGATGGTGGTAACTTCACATCAGTTGATATAACCTAAAATATAAAATAGAAGTTACCATAAATCCTTGATTAAAAGTCGCCATCGAATAAGTGCCACCCTCGATTAATTAAGAAAGAACATTTTAAACAGAAAATATTCAAGCCGTGCAAAATAAGGAATAATGGAAAGAATACAAAAATAACACTTCCACATTAAGCATGTTTGAATGATTAGGCATATTTGTAATTATAGTCTATTTCAATAAGTGTGAACAACTTTGTAACTTTATGCGATAAAAGAGTCAATTTTTAACCGATTTTATTGATTTCTTCAGCAAATGGAAGTAGGGAAAAGATAGATCAGGGTGATGTAAGTTTCGTCTAAATTAAAAAAGAAGAACATAACAAAAATGAAGGTTGAAGTTTTTGAAAATCCTGAACGAAGAACTTGGAGACAATAAAATTTACATATATGGAATCCTTAAAGCCTTGACGATCGATTGGTGTATTCATCGTGACTATAGCTCTTTTAGTTTTTGAGTATTTGGCCAGAATGTACAGCCCCCTATGTTCTTCCTCTTTAATTTAGACAGAACTTATGTCACCCTGATCTACCTTTTCCTTACTTTCATTCGCTGAAAAAATCAACTAAATCGGCTCAAAATTGACGCTTTTAGACTATAGTTCCTGGCAGATATTTACTATGGACTTTGCACCGGCTTTTCTCGCATTCTATTGGTTTATTTTGATCACATAACCGGACTCTATTTTGATGTCATTAAAATGTTTTTTTACAAACAAAAACAAAACAAGGTCTGACTTTTTGTGTCATTAAAAAAAAATTCTTATTGCTTTTCGTTTAGAAATCGTTCATTATCATTTGTAACATAAAACATCACTCCTTTTTTTATCATATATAAAAACATAAATTATTTTATTAAAAGAGAATCATATAAAATCTTGTTTACTTTTTTTGTTTTCATTTTTGAAGACATTGTAATGCACTTTTTTATTGATGTCGCTCCTTAAGATAATTGTTTTTCAAGAAAAAGAAAAAAAATTCTCAATCAAAAGAAAATAAAGAGCAAAAACGTCTGCTCTACCCTTAACCTTAGTTGCCTGGGTACTTAATCACTTAGTACCCGGCTTCCCTTATATCTGTTCTGGAAAAAAGAAACCTCTGTTATTTAAAATAGGGTTTGTCGTTTTTTCCCTGTGAGACTGTAATTTGGGCCCTAAGCAATTATAGTCAAGATGACACTGCTAAGTCCTCATATCCAATATAAAACATTAATTGGATGAAATCAAGCATCAAACCTGGGGCATTTTTGGAGGGGCAAATGAAGTCTTGACTGCTGATGCAACATGGGAGAACATATCTTGCTGATAGAACATATCGACGAACTGTAGACTGTGCAATAAGAACGGAACAAGTTTCATGAACATAGATGATACAGTGTTTGATAAACTGCTTAAAAGTCTCATGTATAGTCTGCGATCATCTGCATCATCACCGTTTTGTGATTGTACTTTGGAACCATATTTCAACTGCATTCTAGTAATAAACAACAATGGATTTCCATAACCAGTAAAATTGAAAATATAACATATATAATTTGCTACTTGAAGCCATTTATTGATGGTAGCTAATATTGGATAGAATTTAAGTAATTGTCTTTTTAATGGAGATACAGATCTTGGGTCGATAGCCATCTGTTCTTTAGTAGCTTTATATATTTTTTCTAATTTGTCTAAGAGGTAAGGAAGTACAACTACACTCAACAACGATATAAGCTTTGCATGGCGAAACAGGAATGAATGTTTCGCTGATGAACATTGTCTTGTTAATTCGTAGAAGCTCTCAGTGATTGAAGCAGACTTTTTACGCAAGTTGTACTCCTCGACCAACAGTAAAATAGCATAGTATATTTCATCTGAGTATTTAAAGGTACTTCTTAGTAGAGATGGGTACTTGGATTGAAGTACTTTACTGAGGTACTCCCAAGCTGGTTTTATAGAATTTCGTAATGAGCCTTCAGCCCATATATCGAATAAGGATGCTGTTGGACTTGACGTAAAATGGAATTGTTTGTTCATATTCCTTCCTTAAAGACAAAAATAAAATAATTTCACATGGTCATTTTTTTAAATACACATAATTTTTACTTTAAATATATACTTTGATCGTGAACACATTTTTATTCAACATAAGCTACATATAAAATTACGATGGAAATATATATCTAAAATAAAATAAAAATATGTGTATTAAACTAATTTGATTGAAAATACTACTTACATACACATTTGAGATATCAATCAAAGATGAAGTAATCAGCATTAACATGAAATTCATCAACCCTTATCACCTTTCCAGAAATGACGTTTGTCTGCTCAACTTCACAATACATGCTTTCGATACTGTCTAAACGTTTGATAAAATAGTAGCTGTCAGTTAGTTTGATTTGTTACTTCACGTGAGATCAGGTGATAAATCAAACTTAATGACAGCTACAAAACGTTGGGACAAAAATGAAAGCGCGTTTTGTAAACAGAGCAGGAGAAGCGCCATTTTGGGAAAGGTGTATTATCATAAAATGCATTTCCAGTTGTTTAACACAATAAAAAAAAGATTTTTTCACAAATATCTGATCATAGTAAACCAATTGGTGATAGACAGGTGAATAAGGTGTGGGATAAAAAAGTTTGGAAGGATTAAATCCAATGAGACACCAACTAGTTTCTAGTGAGGGTTGAACCCCACCCATTTCTGAAAGAACCCCCCCCCCCTCAAATTTACTGAAATGTCTACATACCCCTTCCTGGACTGATTGAAAGTTATAGCGATATAACTTTTTTTAAGTGTTAATGTCATTAAAACTTTGACAATACAATAACTATTAATACTTTATTGCTAGAAAGTTTTGCCGGTAGAAACTTTCGCGATTTTGTGAGTTTTTTGTCCCTTCAAAAAGTTATACTCGCAGAATCGTAGTTGTAAGGCCATTGCGTAAGTTAATATTCGCAAAACTTTTCTTAAAAATGATTTGCAAAACTTATTCAGTACATTCCAGTTATGTGTTGAACCTAATTCTTTCAGAGAATGTTTAAATTACCAATCCATGTCATGAAAACAATTGGTAATTGGAAAAATTGCTAATATATTTGTGGAATTACGAAGCAGTTTCAATTTCACAGAAAATGAGCAAAAACACGCAAAATAATAACACTCACAAATAACAAAATTGATAACTTAAAGATGTCATATCTACTACAATTTTGCCAATTTGCTTAAAAATGGAACAGTGCAATCAGGAATTAAACCAAAAAATAGCTTAAAAATCATTGTAAGTGCCTTACCTTACCAGTAGCATGCTAAGTTAATTAATTTCATGTTTGGACTGTTTGTTACAGCTAAAGAATCCAAAATACACTTTTTTATAAGCATCATATTTTTTGGCTTTTTTGCTTAAAATTTTGGAGAAATGCTATATTTATATGAATCAACAATTGAATCTGTAAATTTCCATACAATGGGGAAGGGGGTAAGTTGATTTGGTGCTTGTGTGAAAAATCTTCAATATGCTTATTAACTTAATGCTTATAAAAAAGAGTGTATGCTGCCGTTGAATGACAAAACACACATCAAAAAACGTGATTTTGAGATAATGATGAAAAACTAAAAAGATACTTTGCAAAAATACTACGAAAATATTTTCTTCATTCAAAATCTGCACAACAGAAAAGAGTATCTTTAAAAAACAATTTTAAACTGCATTACATAAAAACAGTATCTTTAAAAAACAATTGAAAAATACATGACGAAAACAGTATCTTTATTTTTCAATCAAATATCAAGAATCAAGTATACAGCATCTCAAGTGTTTTATCGTGCATTTTTGAATGAAGAGTGCAATATTTTTCAAAGTTCGTCATAAGATGGAGAACATGTAAATAACATAAAAACATGTGCAAAAAAAACAGTATCTCGAGTTTTGTCATTCAACGGCAGTACTATCATGTCGGGGATTCTTCTAAGGATTCTCTTCAGGCTGAGTTATTAAGAATGTTTCATAAAAGTTACAATGTTATAATTTTCAGGTAAAAAATTTTCAATTTTAACAAGTTATTTGTTAACCTTATTCTTCACCACAGGTTCTTTTATGGATAGTCATGTCAGACAAATTGTCCACAATTTCAAAGTCGGGCACCCAGTTTAACAAAATTTCCATAAAAAAGTTGTACACACCTTTGCCTTGCGTGAAGAGTAGAGTTAAGAAAGTAAATTACAAAACTAGGTCTTAAAAGTTTGGGCATACCTCAAAAGTTTGTCTTATTTAGACTAAGGATTGGTTGAAAATTACATTATCAAGAATATAATTGGTTCATCTCAAAAAGTCACAATTTGAAAATAATATTTAACCAATTAAATTAGACAAATGTACCCTTGGGTACAGGTAAACAACACAATATAAAAATCTTTATTCTTTTCCAATTTACAATTCTATCATGATTGTCCTATTTCACTAGAATGGAGTACTTTAAGCCTTTTACTTGAGCGAACTGTTTTAAGTTTTTTAGTTGAACCAACTACTAAATGAGTCACTTTATGTCTTTTAAGGTTTGAACTATGCTTAAATGCTTTTCCACAGGCTGTGCACTTGTACGGCCTCACATTAGTGTGTATTCTTTTGTGAATTACAAGATTATCATGAGTTCTAAACTTCTTTCCACAAAAAATGCACGTAAAGGGTTTTTCGTCAAAATGTATCATCTTATGTCGATTTAATTTAGTAACATCCTCAAATCTTTTACAACAAGTCACACAAATTAGATGTTTTTCGTCTAAATGATTTATCTCCATATGCCGTTTAAGATGATCTCTTCTTTTGTACCTATTACCACAGCATTCACACAAATGTGATTTAAAAGAAGAGTGCACTGTTTTTACATGCTTACTTAAGTTGCTACTAGTTGAGTATTCTTTCCCACAAACTTTGCATTTGTAAACTTTCTCTATTGAAGAAGAATATATCTGGTTTAGTATAATTCCATCTTTAACGTGTAGCTTTTTATGAGCTTCAAGATGGCCTTTTTGTGTGAAACCCTTTCCGCATTTATCACAAGTGAATGGTGTTTCACCGGTATGTACGACCATGTGTCTTTTTAATTTGTAAGGTGAAGGAAATACTTTATTGCAGAGTTCACATGTCGGTGTCACTCTTGGTCGCGTTTTCGATGGCGGCCTTCTTCCCAACATATCTAGAATGTATGAAAATAAACAACTTTTCTGCAGCATTACCTTAAGATGTTAAACAAATTTTAACTAATTCAAAAGTGACAAATTCAAAAATAACAATAATTATAAGGAATTGTAATCAAATTATGGTTTATTCAATCTTTGATGATGCTGTAATTTCTTACCAATCAAAAATAATATGGCAATAATTCCTAAAGCAGCCTACAGAGCTATATGATACAATAAACAATACAAATTACTGTTGAGTCAATCAGTGGATCTCCTGCACAAAATGTGAGATATATAAATTTAAACCAAATTATAACCCTAGGTTATAACCCTAGAAAACTGCCTTAATTTGAAACCTCCATACAGTAAACAGTATTAAACAGAAAAAAAGCATTTGCCCATAAATTTGATATTTTCAGATAAAAAAAATGGAAATGAAATCAACAACCAACTGTAAATATTTTGATGGGGGAATATTTAACGGTTCTAAAATTTTGGGTAAGAAATAAGCTCCAGCACAAAAATTAAATTTGTACAATCCTCAAAATTCTCCATTCTTGAGCATTTTGGTTCTAAAATATAAAATTCTCTGGTCAAAGTAAATCTATTGGCTCTTTCATGTGGTGGGGTTTCCGGCCATTTATGTTGTCACAAAGAGGCTTAAAGAAAAATCACAGAAAGTAAGATATATAGTCTGAGACTTGTTGACTGGAAGAAGGGACGATTTCTGCACCATACCACCCCATACAACCTTGCTTTTATTTGAATAAAAGAGTCAGCTCTTGGGTTCAGCTCTTGAAACCTGTGTTATAGGTCTCTGTAGAAAATAAAAACAAATTTGTTTATAAAACATAAAATATATTGATATCAAAAGAAATCTCGAATAACTATCTTGTCACATTTTTGTCTAAAGGAATGAAGGAAAACATACAGAAAAGAAACATTTCAAGTGATTTAACACTTGTTTAATTGATAGGTTTACAAATAAAATTCATATAATTTAAATAAATACCTTAATGATTCTAATTCTCACTGATAATCATTTTCACATAAGAATCTAACTATGCAAAGTGTCTCCATTGGGAGTATAGTCATTGGAAATTTTCTTGCTAAAAAAAATTGATGTAAAATACATGTTTTTTGGTGTGTAGTAAAAGCATCTCATAATTTCCCATCTAGATGTCAGTTTTCAAATGTAAACAACAACTCAAGAAGCTCCATTTTAACAAAAGAATAAACTATTTCCTCACTAACAAATAATTTTTGTGAATTTTGAGAAAACTTCTTTTCTTAGTGCAGATATGCCCTTGTTTTCATTGTTAATTGCTATGATTCCACTTCTGCAGTTCCAAGAATTATCGAAACCATTTTTTCAAGATTTTGATCAAATGCGAAAAATATGAAAAAAGTTGTGAAGATAAGAACTTCTTAGGCCATAAAAAATTGATCATGAGTTTAGCGTCTCAGCCTGTATCACTAAAAAAGTAGCTGGATTTTACCTTCTTATCAGTGTTTTTTCTCTTTTCCCAAAAAATAGATTTTGAAAGATTTGTAAAAAAAAAAATTGCCTTCATTTATAAAATTGAAAGAAAGAGACTTTCAATTCTATTTTATGGATAAAGTTTGCAGAATGAAACGAAAAACCTTGGTGGCAAACTGCCAAAGCCAAAAAACAATAGCCATTTTAATAGATATAAGATGGTTATTTTCATATATTTTGTCAATCATTATATTTTATCATTCAAAATGAATAGTATTTCCTATATCAAACAAAAAAAATCATGCTGCATGTTCCCTATTTTTCCAAAAATATAAAAAAATAAGGAAATAAAACGCATCCCACATTGCATTTCTGACCTATAGATGCTAAACTTACAATCTCTCTTTTTTTGGCCTTACAATATACTTTTGCAGCTCCTGAAAAAAACAAAATTATAATAACTTGTGACCACAATTTTTGCAGAAAATGTCCACATGTATTTTCATGTATCAATCAAGAAACGTTTTCTGGAGATACAGGAATCAATTTACTCTCGTATCGTATACAAACAAACTCACTGATTATTGCAACTAACAATATACCCAGAATGTTCATCAACCACCAAACCCATGAAGTAGGGAAACCATATGTCCACCAACAAAGCAATAAGTGAATAAAATGTTCTGTAAATGCAAAGTCCAGGCAAAGTTTAGCCCTTTGTACAACAAATCGAAATGATATACTACTTGTTAGTGAATTTAATAGAAATGCCATAAGTATTAACTTCCCTTCGACAGTTACATAGTTGTCAACTGAACTATCAAATACATATTTTAATGACATATGGCGATTTATGATAAGTCTGAGTAAAAAAAGCCATAATCCAAAACCAGCGTAAAATATTGCTTGCACTGCACAAATTTGTGAAACAATTAGTACAGGATCCCATACACTTCTTCTGAAGAATCCATTTGACATGTTGAAAACTTAACTACAATAATCTTGATATCTAAAACAAAAAGCTCATGCTTAGTTTCAAGAAATAAACATCAAATGGTGACATTTTGAGATGAACCAATCAGATTCTTGATGATCTCATATTCAACTAATCAATATTCTAAATAAAACAAATTATTGAGAAAATCCCTAAGCCTAAGGTGAAAAGCACTGTAAACATAGGGAGATAATCAATCGCATACTGTTCAACTAATAAAAACATGTTTTAATGAGTTCTTGGAAAACATTTGAAACAATTACTTCTTCTAAAATACCTAAAACATTCAAAACTTTGTCTAATTTAGACTATTGGTCTATTGGTTCATTTAAAAATGTCACGATTTAATGTTTTCTTAAATTTAAAAATGATATCATATTTAAATGAGCCAATCAGATTTTCCAAGATATAATACTCAACCAATCAATAGTCTTAATTAGACAAACTACCGATTTTTAAATAATTGACTACTTTTTTTCTATCTTATTTTCCAGCCAATTTCACTCAATGTAATATTTAATATACTTTAATGTCAGATATTGCTGTGGCGAATAAAAGTTGCGGAAATAAAATGTCACACAAAATTTTGCGCAACTTTCGCAACATTTTCTGATCACAACTATTTTATTTTTTCCTGATGCGACTTTTAATTCCTGTGACTTTTTTTATTTTGATTGTTTTCATCATTTTCTACTTTTGTCACTTTTTTTAAAGGTTTTCTGGCATTTTATAGTTAGACTCTTACTTTTGCTTTTCAATCCTGACCAGTTCGCAATGATTTCTATATATTATCTGTACATTCATTGGTGCGACTTTTAACTCCCGATCTTTTCTTGATAAATGTTGCACAACCCCATTTTGGCAACTTTAGCGACTTTTAATGACTGCAAAAATATCTGACATTAAAGTTGTTTTTTTTTTAATGAAATTTTTCATACCCTTTTTTCCTACAAGTTTGTATTTGTTGTATACAGGTGAATGGACTACAGAATACTCATGTTTTTTACTTTCGCTATAAATCTTACTACATGTGTATGTGAAGGGACATCCTTAAACTTTAACCCAAACTTTATTTCATAAAAATCCACCAATGTGTGTGGTCAATAGCACATGATATGTAGCATTACGTTTTTTTCTATAGGGACTACAGAATACTAGTTTATATTATATATTTGGATAATTAAAAGATCTGAAAATACATTAAATTCAAAAAGATATCGTTTATAACATTCTTTTGACCTTCTGAAACTGTGGTCCATTTATTGTAAACTTATTTTCATGAGAACTATTAAAATGTACGACAAAATACTAGGAGATGGACTACAGAATATGAGCGCGCATTTTGCACATTAAAAAGGCGTGCATAAAACAATTTGAAAAATCTTAATTATCAAGTGATTCTTAATGGATCTGTGAAAGAAGAAGCAAAGAAGGAAAAAGTAAATCTTCAACGACGAGTGGAATCATTTTTTAAATGTAAGGACAAATGTGACCGTCTTTGGGAAAAGGGACCTTATGCGATTTCCTCGGGTGAGATTCCTTGCGAGCAAACTACAATT